>JAXBDA010003861.1:0-32049 GCA_036023075.1 Gaultheria prostrata | reverse complement strand
ATCTCATTGAAAACTTTAATACGGTGCAAAAAAAATTCAAAAATTATTTTGATAAATACATTAATTTTTAGTTTGAAAATTGTACGTAGTTTCGTAGTGAGCAAACAAATTGGGACAGAGGGAGTATTATGTAACGCCCCGAAAATTTGGTACGTTAATAAATAAATTTTACAATTTATTTAAATATAAAAACAAACTTCATTAAAATTCCAAAGAAAAACTTAATAAATTTTTTTTAACGGAAAGCTAAAAGTTAGCTTACTTATTACAACTGAGAGAAAAACAATTGTCTGAAACTTTTAAAAATACTAAATGTTCAATTTAAACAAAGGACAAAGCCATCTAAACAAACGGACTACTGATAAAGCCACGGCTCCGCCACACCTTATCCATTTTCTTGCTCCATCGCCTCGAAATCAGCAGGCGACTCTTCATCTCCTTCTATACCTGGCGTTGGGGATGCCAGGGCCACACAAAGTAGCACCATGAGTGATAAAATTACACTCAGTAGAGCACCCAAAGCTACCCCGTTACTAAAGTATGTTCATATAACAATTAATAGCATTAAAAGCACATAGAGAGGATATTTAACAACATGGTCATTAAATACCAACATGATAAATTTAACGAATGACACAATTACAAGTTTCATTATATCTCATTGTTCCTCAACACAGACGTGTTTTTCGTCTTTCAATATATATTTTTCTTTCCCCAAATAGTCACATTATTCGCCACCAGCTCCCACCCACAATATACTTTCGGCGCTCAATCACACAGCAAAGCTACCTAAAAGTATATTGCGCTTGGCTCACGATTTGATCACACATTGATCAATCTTTATCCGGCATCGATTCCCACCCACAGTATACTTCCAGCACCTGATCACACAGCAAAGCTACCTAAAAGTATAAACTGCGCATTCCGGTTTTATAATAAATCAAGAACCAAACCACTACCTACGGATTATGAATTTGGAGAACCAAACCAACCCATAAAATTCATAGAACCAAACCAAACCAATCCAAACCATTAAAATACGGTTAGGATTCGGTTTCGAACCAAGGTTTTCTTGTAATTGAGATATCATCTTCGTAAACAATTTAAAGTACTTAAAATCACATAGATAAGCGAACTCATAATTGTATTAAAACAAGTTCTGTTAAAATCACCAAAACTCACCAACATTAACCAACTAAAATAGAATACTAGATTCGAAAATTAGTTAACAAGCAAAAATATTTAAAAAATTAATTGACTAAATCCAAGCCATGCATTTTTAGTGTATTAAAATCATAGGAATAAGTTACCATATATAGAAATTTAGGGATTTAATCTTGGAAGTGATTGAATAGAGTGGTGGAATGAAGCATTAGATTAAGAAATTAGTAATTGACAAGGGAAAAAAAGATTCATTTTGCATATCTAAACAAATTCCACATTTAATATATAAAATATATATCTACGTAAAAATTCCACGGATCGGATCCGTTTGGAACCAAACCATCAACGTAAATCCACAATCCAAACCATTTATTATGGTTTCTAATTTTTTAAAACCGGAACAGAACCACATTACAAGAAAACCGAACCAAACCCTTCGGTTTGGATTGGTTTGGACTGGATTCGTAGTGTTACGGTTATTTTGCTCACCTCTACTAAGAAGTGGCAAAGCACTGCTTTTTTAGCCAAGTTAGGTTGGGCTGAACAATCCTGAAGGGTTCAAGTGATGGATCTCAAACTTCAAAGTTGCGTTTTCCCGGGGATTTTCGTTGCAAACGCATTTTCCCACCAAACAGGGTCTCAGAAATGAAAACTTTAGCATTTTTCCCGTATTTTGAGTTGCAAGACCTCTTTACTACCCCAGTAAAGGAGATTGGAGGCTTTCAAACTGGATTAAGAAGTCTCATCTAATTCTGATATAAACCTAGAGTTAACAATCGGACGATAGGACGATGCAACATGTAAGGAAAGGTAATTAGAGAATTAACTTGCATGGAAAGTATATATATGTATAAAGATATGTGTAATTCATACATAAAATAAAAGGCTAAGTAAGAAAATTAATATATATATATATATATATATATATATATATATATGGAAACTAGTGTAGTCATATTATCATGGAACTAATATATGTGTAATTGATTTAAATTAAATAATCAAATTACGGAAATTACGGTCTTTGCATATTAGGTTACTAAACTTTAGATAATGAATTAAGAGGATAAGCAGAGAGTAAATTGAGAAGGACAGGAAGATATCCTTCTCAATTTACTAGGGGTGGACCTAACATAAGTTATCATTTATCTTTCTCTTTCAATTTTTCTTATTATTATTTAGGAGTATTATTTTTTCCAAACGTAGTTAGAAGTGTTGAAAACCTGGGGGAGCAAGAACAGTAATGCGCGAGTTAGGCGGCCCCCCGAGGGAGAAGGCAACCCCTTCCCACGTGCCAAGTAAATGCGAGGCCCAAAGCTGTGTCCGCCTTTTTGTCTTTATTTCCGGATTCAAGTTTGTTTTGGACTTTCGTGGCTTTAGCTTTAGCACTCAGGTCTCAATTGGTCCCCACCTCATTCAACTGTACACGCGTCAACCAAACACCCTGCTAACTCTCACCTTTGAGGAAGATTCGCCGGCCTAAAGGGGCCCCACATTCCAATCAAAGAAACCAAATCGCTGGGGCCCACGTGTCATTAAGTCAAGATAACAGCCAATCAGAGCTAAGCACTGGCCAACTACCTACTTTATTTAAATTGGGCAGATGCGTGCATATAAGCACACATACACGCTTACAAATATCAATAAAGTAGTACAGTAGTAGCGGAGTATAATCTAATGTGGTCGACCTCATGATAAAGTTATGAGCCGCCAGGCATGTAAATTTCTTCCTCGTTGGCGGGTCCCACTCCAGAGAAAAAACACCATGCGGTTATTAATTTGTGGCCCCATCTTAGATGATGAGTGTTATGTCGTCTAGTGATTCAAGGAAAACCTTTCCTTTTGGATGGTCAATAGGGCTTTCGAAAGGGTGTCAACTGAGTCTTGGACTTCCCCTTGCTATAGGAGTCTGGAATGAAAGTAGTCAGTTGTAAAGCTTAAAATCTAACATGATTCATGAAGGGTATAAAAAATAAACACTAGATTGGGGATGTATAACAGCATCCCTGTATCGAACTGGTGAGGTCCTGACGTGTCGAGGGTAAATCATACGGAGGAGGAGGAGCGCATAGTAGAAGCTTAAGAATATTGCCATTTGCATCTGACTGGGTATGAGAAGTACCATTGCAGAGCTTAAGAATATTGCAACCCCTGATGCTATCCAAGAAGCTTTCTCAAAGGGAAACAACAAAGGGTGTGAAGGTCAGATCTATTGGTGGCCTCTTTATGATTATTACATTTCATAGTAGAAGGGAGAGAAATAAAGCACTTGGTAACAATGACATGAATGGTTGGTTCAATTCTCTCAAACACTGGAATGAGATGCCACTTAATGTGTGGGATATTAAATCTCTAAATTGGCTCAGTAGATATTTTAAGCTCCGTTGTGTGTGCGGACTCCCGATGATGAAGATGTTGTCCGAATGCTTTGGATGAATTCATGTGAATCCGAGTGCCTTTGTGAAAATTTGTAACCAACCCAAAAACCATCCCAAAGCCGAATCGAGAATCGGCCGGTACATTGATTAACCGGCTGGCATATCGTTTTACTCATCCGAAAATCCCACCACAAGCCAAATACCCCTGTACACATCCAAATACCAGTCGGTGCATCAACATGCTTTAAGAAGCTTCACAAACAGAGTCCGATCAGGACTCAACCTCTTCCCAGTCAATCAGATTACTTCAGTTTGCTTTGCGAACAAACATATATAAGACTCTTGTAGATAGAGATTTGCACGTACAAAACCTCTCCCAATTTGAGTTTCAATCGAATTAGGTCATCTCCTTTGTCAACTCTATAACTAGGAGCTCTTGCTTCATAAAATTGACAAACAATCTTTCATCCCCACACCTCAATACTCTACAAAAATACTCTCCAAAATCCTAGCTTCAAAAGCCCTAACTTCTCTGTGAGCAAAAACACCCGAGCGTTAAACCCCCAAATCCGAATTTAGGTTCTAGGGTTTCGCAAATTCAATCTACCAAGCAATCAATCCAACTTTTGAGGGAGTAAGTTAAGAAGGTCTCACGATCTTTTGTTTATTTAATTTGGTTTCTATTTATCAACTGTTTTTAGTTTTTGTTTAGCAATCATTTAGTTCCTGTGTTTTTATTTTCTGGCTTGAGGAGGAACATCGGCCGGCACATTGAACCAGTCGATGAACCAGCCACCAAATCCATTGGTCGGCCGATAAATTAAGTCTTGGGACAGCTGCTTGTATTTTTTTTTTTTTTTTGCTTTACTGCATGATCCCTTACCCCTACCTTGTATGTGTTTTATTTCCTATCCATCACCTATACCTGTTAAAGGCTTAAAATTAGTTCATTTGTGAAGTCTTTTAAAATATTCAAACAGTTTTATGTTAGGCAAGTACAGACTAGCCTTTGTGGCTAGGCAAAGATGGGTGCCTAACACCTTCGTTTCACCGTCCCATGTTTTCCAGAATCCAGAATCTCTGTCTGGTTTCTTGGTTCCTCAAAACCAAGTGGCAACTTTAATAAGTTTATAAAGGTGCGTTGCAACGGGCACCTCGATGCGATCCAACAAAGGAAATTTCGGCTAAGTACTCTATTTTCCCAAACAAATTGGCGAAGTACTCTTGTTTTGAAACTCTGTAGCGCAATTGTGCATTCCTAAAATGTGAATGGAAGTACCGCTTTAATGTGCCCTCGTGGCACACCAATGCCACGCTAGCAATAAGCGCAATTGGTTATTGCATTTTTATAAAGCGTGATTAAGCATAGTGCTCAAGTTTTTTAACGAAATTGTGATTGTGAATGTTGCATCGTCTCACTCTCACCCTATCCCTACTCCGATCGTCCCTTCACGATATCTCAGGTTATTTCAGGCGAATGAACTCCATCGGCGTTCTCCCTCTGTGTGTGTGCGCGCGTGGGTTTCCTTTTCCTCTTGGCTTGATTTGGGTACGACTATTTTCATTTTGATATTGATTAATTTGGTTAATTTTGATCACTTGCACTTCACAAATTTTCATGTAATTATGGGTATGCCTTGCCCTGCATCAAATCCAAGCCACTATTTTGAAGCGAATAACACAATGTATAATATATGGTGTATAAACACAATTGACTTTCAAGGCGGTTGTTTGAAATGGCCGAGATTTTTTGATCGATACCCTTGACCAAACTCAATAGAAAAAACAAGTTCATGTAGCCGATCCAATAGATTGGGATATTTGGTTTGGCTGGTAATTCCAACTCGTGAAAAGACTCTCGTCCTTTAGTTATCATGGATGGGAGCATAGATTGGCAATAATCGTTAACTTATGAGGTCATATGCCTTGAGCCAACTGTGATTCCATTTCCAGGACTAATAGCTTCCTATGCATGCCTATTTTTACCACATCACAATTATGTTTTGGTGGTACCATGTCAAGTTGATGTAAACCTCGATATTGCAAGTTTAGTTCTGGTTCGTTGATTACTGGAAGGTTTGCTTTCACAATGTTGATGGAAGGTTTTTCCATTTTGGAACTAAATATTGATTGAAGGTTGAGGTTCGAAGCCATGTAGTTGACATGATTTATCCATATCCTTCTGTGCCAGTTTGTTTAAGTTAATACTGTAACATACAATTAATGCAGCCCTTCTGCTAAAATAGTTTGCATTCCCTTTGGTAAATCACACATCTAATACCAAAAAATATATTTGTCAGAGACTAAATCAATTGAATGAATCAGGTACTGCAATCTGTTTATCCCAGACTTATACTCCATCCACTAAGAACAAAGGGGCAAATTGAACGAAGTATGGTGAGTTCATGTAGGTAGCGTCATAATGTTCAATAAAAAGACAAAGAGGCATCACATACATTTGCCTCCACAATATAACTTCAATTGCTTTTATTGTTTGTTTCCATTTGTTATGGCCAACCATCAATTCAATGTATCCAAGTAGACTGTTAACAAGCATCTATTAGTTTGTTTATGTATTGTTTATGACTTGTAGGTTGTATTATGGATTTTTTTTACCAAGAGTTGGAATGGCTGCATTCTCCTGACCCTGGGCCTAGAGAACTGTCCGTACTTACAAAGCAGAATCAGCACCGGTCCAAATTGATTTGGGATGCCAATGTAAGTATTGACTTTCCACTGTAATGTTTTAAATAACTTTGTGCTTTTTGACACTAACACTACATAAATTTCCTATTTTTTGTCAAACTAATCTTTTAATTACCATTGTTTTGCAGCTAGAACCTCCGAATGAATCTAGAGTCCTTCAATTCCAACGGGTAGAGACCGAATTACCTAAGATGCCACTCCTGTGTGATGCCATTTTGGAGTTGCTACGTACGACGAGTTTAAAAGGCCTACTGCATGTGTCGTTTGTCTCCTAGACCGTGCATTAATTACGGCACTTGTCGAGCGGTGGCGTCCGAAGACACACTTCTTCTACCTAGGCCCGGGGGAGATGACAGTTACTGGAAAGGCAAGCACGATGCATCTCCCGGTCAGAGTCTAGAAAATGGGTGCCGTTATCTTCAAGTGGTAGCTTGTCGTACCGGCTACCATATGCCGCAGACGACACCCAATATTTTTTCCTGAATCGAAAGACACGCTGCCTTGAATGTGTCTCCCCGACCATCCTTGCTTATGGTTGGAGTTCGTGGAAAAAAAATGTGTACAATTAAAAAAAAAAATTATTGCAAATAAACATCTTGCATTACCTATTTCTTAATTTTGTCAAGTACATTTTCAATTTGGTGTACAAATTATTGGAAAAAAATAAATCTTCTTGTGTAATTATGGAGCATTAACCTGCTTCCATTTCTTCCTAGCTAAACTTCTTTTTAGACTTTATATTCTTGCAAAAAGCTGTAGGGGGCATCAAGAGCTTCGATTCGACCCAAAAATCACCCAAAACAGTTGAGTTATGACAAAGTTATGGCCATCCAAAATTAGTCAACTTTTCGATTTTTCGTCACTGGCAGACACGGTTCAGTCTTGACAAAGTTATGGGCATCCAAAAATTGAGGCCCCTACGTGAAAATTACATGTGTAAATGATTTCAGTTAAATTCATATCATATATGCGGTTTCAATTTATTTATACCTCAAGTATTCTGGTCTATCTTACGCCAAATTCGGCTAATTTTTGTGACCAAAGAAGTTCGACTTAGGCCTTCCCAATAAGTTAGACCAAAGAAGTAAAATTAAAAAAAAAAAATGATGGTTTTTAGACTTTGGGGTAGGAATTAATTGTCACATTCCTTTTACTATGTCCACCCATTTTTTTAATCCCATCAATTTATTACATTATTTTTTAATGTGTCAAAATGGGAATTAATGGCATTGTAAAATGATAAGTTCATATAAATAAAAATACACCAAAAAAATTATTCAAATATAAAAAATGTAAAAATCAGTACCTTATCTCCAACCCATGGGTTCACATTTGAGATACGCTGCCTTGAATGGATGGATAGGAAGGTTTTTGGGCCTGATACATCAGGTCTCAAAAATGGGTGTTGTTTTCTTTAAATGGTAGCCTATCGTACGGGCTACGCCGTGGCTTTTTCCCTGAACGAAAGACACGCTTCCTTGAACGTGCTTTCCCGACCATCCTTATCAATTATGGAAATATTTGTTTTTACCAGAATAAACAATAAGTGTTGTATATAAAATATTTTGAAATAATATCAAAAAAACTAACGCTCAAGGCACAAGAGGGTCATGCGTCCCTTTTAAAAATAAAAATTTCTATATTTTTTCCTTCACACATGTTATATTAAAAATCGTACCGACACATTTCAAGGTCGATGACTTTGTTAACATAGCAACAACTTGTGCTTCCTTAGGACGCAGGTTTGATCCCTGCCACTGTCATCTTTTTAATTATACATCACAACGTGATTGTACATTGCGCTTTCAATGGTAACAAAATAGAATAGTGCGTTTTCTATGTAAAGTGCATATTACAATTGCGTTATATACTTCTTTTCTTTTTTTTCTTTTTTTCTTTTTTTGGGGGGGGTGGGCGGGGCCTGTTTTTGGATTTTTTGTGGTTAGCACGATTTTATTCCTTTTTTTAGATTTCAACAATATTACATTCAAATGCTTGTTTGAGTTCTGGTGATCGGTGTGTGAGTGAAAGTCTCTTTGTATTCCAACCTTGTGCCTTTTGTCCAATTCACCAAAGGCTGAGAAACAACTGGGCGATATATTATCGCCCATTTCCTTTCGGGAAGCCACACCCTATTAGGCAGGTATGGTGTCTTGCAAGCACCCGGTGCTCAACTGGCAATAGCCTGAACTCGGGTGTACAGGACTGAAGGACGTTAAAATTATTTTGATTGATATCAATCTTACCAATGAAACATGCAAATACTTGGATAAAATATATCCCCCACCAGAAATGAACTTAGTGTGAAAGCCGACAAGCCCAATAAAAAACCTTGCACAAAAAATTGTGTATAGTAGAGGTAATTGAGTTTGTATGGTAATAGGGTTTGGCCATGGGAATGTTAAATGTATGCAACACTGAAATATTAACATCGAATGGAGAAACTTAAGACGGCAATGGAAAACCTACGTTGCAAACTGAAGATTGAGTATTTATTTAGATGGCGGCGAAGGAATACAGAAAGGAAAGCGGAATGCAGAATTTGGTTCAGTATTGTAGAAGATATTTATAATATTCAATTGCACTTTTCAATGAAAACACAATTATATATTGCGTTTTTCAATGAAAATGCAATTACATATTGCGCTATACATTAAAAGCGGAATTGTGGGCTTTTTCCCGTACCATGTTACAGCGTGAGACAGTACGGGTTAATTGGGCCTTATGGAAAATGCAAAGCTTCATCGCGCTTTGTGGCCTTTTTTGTCTGACACTTTCACAGGCTGGGCTAGACTAGGCTAGGCTTGTTGGTCCGTTATTTGAAAGTGCAATTGTCAATTGCACTTTCATCGGGCCATATCATTATAGCGCAATTCGTAAGTGTGTTTTAGTTAATACGACGCAATCTTGTATTGCGTTTTGTTTATATAGCGCAATGTGAAGTCGCACTTTAAGTTTTATTTGGGGTACATTTCAACTTGTTCAATAAAAAAACCCGTTATTGAAAAAACACAAAAAAAAAAAATTATTGTTCAGTCATGCATTTGGCACTATAAATGGAACAGTCGTATGCAACGAATGGTATCTTCGATTAGATAAAAGGTGAAAGAAAAAAATGAACAAAAGGGGTTGGGAAGGCAATGCCGTTGAAGAAAGTAGTTCTACAACAATACGGGGTCCTCCATATAGAATTCCAAGCTCAGCTGGTTATCTTCAAGCAGCTTATGAACAAAGAGCTGCTGGGGAGGGTAAGGAGACCATGAACACACAAGAATTCATTGATCGAGCCCTTACGGTTGCAAGCGAGGACCTTGATTTCGTAGATAACAATGCATGGTTAACTGTTATTCATGAAGGCTACCTGCAACTCCCTGGATACACTGATTTGGCCAATATCAAAAAAGTGAAAACTTACAAATAGTTGACACTCGTGAGTTGTCGCATACCTATTTTATTTATTATAAAACATCAGTTGTGGTATAATTTTAACTCATCAATTTTATTTACGTGCTACAAATCACTTTAGGTTGTCGGCTTGATCAAATCATGCATGCGTGGGAATTTAGGAGAATATATGGTGGAAATGAAGGTGATCAATGTTACACATTTTTCCAATATTTCTTCATCCATCTCTAGATTCAAAATATATGAATGTAAATTTTGGGGTTTTTCAGAACAAGGTCCCATAGGAGTGTGTTGGGCAAGCATCCATTGGAAGGCATGCGATGAAAAACTGTTCCCAGGGATACTTAAATTCGGTAGATGTCTTGTACTTAAGGAGATTGTTGCATTCCGACCAAACATCAGTTGTGGTATAATTTTAACTCATCAATTTTATTTACGTACTACAAATCACTTTAGGTTGTCGGCTTGATCAAATCATGCATGCGTGGGACTTTAGGAGAATATATGGTGGAAATGAAGGTGATCAATGTTACACATTTTTCCAATATTTCTTCATCCATCTCCAGATTCAAAATATATGAATGTAAATTTTGGGGTTTTTTAGAACAAGATCCCATAGGAGTGTGTTGGGCAAGCATCCATTGGAAGGCATGCGATGAAAAACTGTTCCCAGGGATACTTAAATTCGGTAGATGTCTTGTACTTAAGGAGATTGTTGCATTCCGACCAAACCGAACAACTGCCTATTTGAATGTCACGGTGCCAAACGTTGAATGCGTGATTGAAAAATCTATGTTGGATTAAGTGTTAATGTAATCCACTGTAAGGGTGGTAGTTTATTTCATTTTATGTAACCCTGTTTGTATGTTTCATCCTTGCTTATGTCGTGATCACGAATTACGAGATTTACAGGACAAAAAATAATAATAATAATCATAAATCGCACTTTATCAATAGCGCGTTTTAGGTTTGCGCTACCTATATGTTCCAGACAACTGCATGCATGAGCGTAAGATTGCATTTTTTACATCGACTATTTTTCAATCCTCAATCCTCCTCTTCCGCATCAGACCTCAAAATTCTTTTCCACCTTTACCAAAATCCTTTCGACTTCCAAATTTAGTAGAGTTGTCGTTCGCAAATGCGCGTGGTAGTATATGTCAACGGCAAGGTTATCAAAATTGAACATGGCCCGGAGTACAGGGGTAGTAGGAGAATAGCTTTGACCATTGCAAGGGGGATAAGTTTCGACACAATAAGAGAGATGATTATCGGTGAAGGTAGGATATCAGGCACGGAAATGACAATGACTTTTAGGTTCCCTACCCTGAACTACCCTAATAAACCATACAATTTTGTGGGAATCGAACTCGTGGAAGATGGAGGCGTAGGAATGATATTTGATATCGCTGACACTATCCCAGGTTACGTCCCCGAAATTTTCACCACAACAGTAGATTGTTGAATGCGCAACCAAAATGAAGTAATCACTCAACATTCAATGAATCGGTCCCAACGACAATTGCATCGACAAGTTTCTCAACAAAGTAACTATGATTACGACACCCAAACCGGTTTTTGTGAGAACGCATGAAATGATGGCGTTCACGATGACTATATACAACAGCAGGATTCGATCAAGCATGGCATTTTTAACAGCGGCGCACATGAATTCTCTACCACGGAGAACGATGACGAATCTAAAAGCTCGATGAAGGATGTTGATTTGCGCTTAGGCGAAGATGGAGATGACGTCGACGTCAAAAATGGGATTAATGATATGGGGATTTTAAAGTTACCGTCTACCATAATGACAAGAGACACATGGACAAATGTGGTCGATCCCACCCCACATATGCTAAGTACAAGTAATTTAGGGTGGGACGGAACGTCAGAGCTGGTCAAGGGATAGGTGAAACATGTTTGTAATTTTATGTAGCCCATATTTTCGTTGATTAGACTTCAATTAATTCAATTTGAACATATGATCATATGTTGGACTTAAAACAAATTAATTATAATTGTTTGTTTATGAATTGTAGGTTTTTTCATCAAAGCTTGAGCTTCAACGTACAACAGAGAAATATAGGGACAGAAACGTTATGTACCGGGTAGATCAATCAACAAAAAGGTTGTTGGTACTAAAATGCAATAACAACATTGAAAGGACGTGTAGTTGGAGACTCCAGGCAACACGCACAGAGGGGGAGGAAGAGTGGAAAATCACAACGTACGCAGGACCGCACTCATGTGTTGCCATAAGCATCACCCTTGACCATCGAATGTTGACAATACGGTACATTTCAAGTCGCGTCGTAAATATCGTGAGGGAGGACCTTAGCCAAAAAATCAAGGTCCTACAAGCAACGCTAAATGAATTAACTGGCGGTTACAACCCTGTAGACACCCCGATTTTGACCCGGGAAATGCATTCAAGCACCCCTCGATGATGAAAGGGGCCATTGATGCGTACCTCAAGGCTTGGAACGAGGCTCGAACTTACTAAAACCTTCCAACAACACCCTGAACCAACAAAAATAACCCAAGAACCACAAAACCATCAAAACAAGTCAAACCAGCCAAAGGCACCAAAGGACCTCTTAAGCGCTCAAGAAGGGCCCTGAGCGCTCAAAGGGATACTTTGAGAGCTCAACCCCTGCACAGACAGCTTTTACAGAGCATCTAATCATGAGATTCTGATGCATGTGGAGCGTCTAACCACCGGCTTTCTTTTTCTACACATCTATTAGACCCTATAATGGCC
Organism: Gaultheria prostrata; assembly: GCA_036023075.1. Classification (NCBI taxonomy): domain Eukaryota; kingdom Viridiplantae; phylum Streptophyta; class Magnoliopsida; order Ericales; family Ericaceae; genus Gaultheria; species Gaultheria prostrata. Next base: position 19,632 of record JAXBDA010003861.1, on the reverse strand, counting down.
TCTAAATCACCCCCTAAACCATTTTTGAAACTCAAAACCATATTCCCTCTCTTTCTCTCTTTATATAAACCAATCATCACCTCCTATACAGAGACTACAACCATTTTCACACCCCCACAGACTCACATACTCTCTCTCCCTCTCACTCTATCAACTCAGCTTCCAATTGATAAACATCATCCAAACTATATCCATCATAAAAACCCACTTGTTTCAAGCCAAAATCATCCTTTAAGTTCCAAAAAATTCCACAAACTCGCAATATCCAGTAAAATCTGCCCCTATACTCACTCACTCACCCTCCACGAAAGGCCCAGTTTACTGCTCCTAAGTCAAGCCACTAGTCTAAAAATCAACCCAAAGGTTAAAGTTCAAGTCCATTTTCAAGTCAAAAAGCTAGTCACACCATCAAAAGTGTGTGTTTGGTTCTTCTGAGGAAGACCAGTAAGCCCATGCAGGTTCCATGTACCTGTCATGGCCTACAAGGTCCTAAAAATCAAGAAATAACCTAAAAAGTCTTCTGACCAGAAGATGATTTGAGCGCTCAAGTCGTAGACCTTGAGCGCTTAAACTGCCTCTGTCTTCTCCATAGTTTTATGATCTTAATCTCTTCTGGTTGTTTTGATCGTCTCAAATAGCCTCTTGATCAACATGATGTTCATAAATCAATCTTCTAATCTCTTGATCATTCTTAAAATGAGTTTAAAGGCTATTTAGATGATGATTTCATCATTTTAAAGTGAAGAAACCATGTTTTAAAAATCAAAATGGTGCTTTCCATCTTCACTTTCAAACGTCAGAAGTTAAATGATTCATAAAAACATCAATGGAATATTGCTTGATCATAAAGGCACATGAGCCAGGAACATGGTTTGAGCGCTCAAGCCTATACCTTTGAGCGCTCAAACTGTCTTCTAGGCAGTTTCTAATTTCTGCATGTTGTTATCTTAAATCATGGTTTAAAGTTACTCAAGGATGTGTGAGTGTTTGTATAGTGTATGTTCCAGTCTTATCTTTCCTTTACTCCTCTCTCAAGCAAGGATTTCACGATATTTTATGTGTTTATTTTCTTTAAAAAGATAACAAAGTCTTTGCTTCTGTCCACGTCGATGGAAAATGGCATTATACGTTGATTTGATTTGCAAATGATCTGAAAATAAGCTGAAAAGGTCCGAGGGCACGCAAACCAGAAGGCTGGTTTGAGTGCTCAAGGCCATTTGTTTTGAGCCCTCAAACTGACCTTTGATCATATGCTACAGATTTTCATGACCAATGTACACTGATGGTGCTTCAAAATGTTCTAAACAGTGCTCTGTGTTTATTCTATGCATTTCATCTCCTTCTAACTCATTAGTAAATCTCAAATCAATGTTTGAATTTTCATTTTTCTTCAAACAAACATCAAAGATCACATTTCAAAAAATGTGAGAGATCTTGGTCATGTTTTCCACGAGTCAAAACCAAGGGAAGTTTGCATTGATTGAGGAGGTTTGAGCGCTCAAAGCCATCCCTTTGAGCTGTAACGCCCCAAATTTTCATAAACATAAATAATACATAATCCACGTGGAAGTCAACACCATCCACATTCAAAGTCAAATACAACCCATAGTCAAAGAAGTCAAATGTCTTGCGTACCCGAATAATGTTACATGAGTCTTTGATGTTAACACTTCCCTTTACAAAATATAAAATTTGAAATATAAGTTACGTGTTCATCCTATCCAAAAATCTACTACCAAGGATGATCAAGTAACTCCATTGAAAGCTTTCAAAAAAATAGCATGCATGCAAATCCACACGCCAACTCATGATCCTCCATGCTGAGTACCTGAAAATTATAATGGTGAGCTCACTAGCCCAGTAGAAAAACATCTATCGATTCTAAATGGAAATGAGATGCTCATGACGTGCAATAAGGAAAGTAATCATGTGATAAGGTCCATAGGATCATATGAAAGGGGTGAGAATATCATAAGAATCGATAATCACTAATACAACCCAAGTATGACTCCGTCGTATCCGATACGTACTTGACACGTCACAAGTGTTCAAGACATCCTCATTGTAAGCATTATTTATTTAAACCATTCTTTATACTCCGGGCATACCTTAAAGGTCCCGTGTCACTCCGGGCATGCCATATAGGCCCCGTGTCACTCCGAGCATACCCTTTCGGGCCCCGTGTCATTCCGGGCATACCCTTTCGAGCCCCGTGTCATCATTACCACATTTCCATTATCATTTCATGTTCAGTAGTGTCATCTCGGTGTCCATGCATAACCTCAACTCACTCCTATGCTCAAACCCTAATTCGGTCGGTTATCGCCCAACTAGTGTCGTTAGATGTCAAACATGTAACACGAACCCCGAGGGAACTTAAGGTAACATCGGATACGCTAAATTATACTCATGACACGCATCTCAAGGTGTTTCAAGTCAATTAGAATGAACATAGTATGCACGTCGCACAAAACGGGCCAAATTTCCTTCGACCCTTCCTCTCTGAGTTACGATGGATCCGATCCAATGATCTCTGCACCTGTGAAAGCTCTTGTGAAGCTATTATGAATACAGAATGGGTGCAGCGGGACGTTGAGGACTGTCCGCAAGGGCAGTCTCAAAGGGACAGTTGTCCCTACGCATCTATTGTGAAGTTACTTCCTTTCAAGAAAATTTGCATATGTAATATTGTTGAAATGTTAAAAAATATTAAATATTGCACGGACCAAAAAAAAAATACGAAAAAAGGGGGGTTCAGTGTAACATGAAAAAAAATTTATTCAATCCAAAGCGCAATGCATAATTGCGCTACATATATGGTTAGTGCAATTGCTAATTGCGCTTATAACTGCCATATACCGTACGGTTGTAGGGGTTTAAATACAGTTCGTTGGCGGTTATGGAGGTGAATAGCGCAATGTCGGAATGCGTTTTATGGAAAGCGTGATTTTGAATTGCGCTGTATGAATGCTATATAAACACCTCAGCCCCATCCATTCAATTTCATTCTTCAACTATGACGCAAATTTCTTTTGTTTGGTGTAGACACCCCGATTTGGAATCCCGAATACGCGCAAGCATTCCCGATGATGAAAAGACCAATGTTGACTACCTCAAGGACTTAAGCAAGGCTTGAATTTGTCAAACCTTAAGCCTAACCCTAAACCTCTCAAAAAACCATTACCCTAACCCAAAACAACCAAGCCTAGCCAAAACACAAACCAACACCCAACCCCACCTTGGGCGCCCAACCTCCTTCCAGATAGCTTTTCTGCAGAACTCCTTGAAAGCTCCCAATGGTTCCTTAGACGCTCCTCCTGGCCCATAAACCCCCTAAATCACACATCAAGTCCATTTCAATGATCAAATTCCTTTTTCTCCCACTCTCTCTCTATAAATACCCCTCTCATTTCTAAGGACTCTTTACCTTTCACTCTCATACTGGTTCTCTCTCTCTACCTCCAAACTACTCCCAGCAACTCCATACACTCCCTCTCTCACTCTAAAACGTCCAGAGCTCCTCTCACTCATCTACATCATCAAAACCCACCAAAAATTCACCAAAAATCCTCCAAAAATCCTTCATCAAGCCTTGATTATCCCTCACCTCCTTAAACACATCAAAACCAGTCTCAAACCATTTCAAAATACACAAAAAATCAACTGTTCTGGTACCAAAATCCAGCCTACAACTCAAACCAAGTCAAAAATCACATTTTCTCACCTTGATCAAGTCCAAAAAGGTAAAAAATAAAGAAAACCAACATTTGGTTACAATCTGAGGGATACCAGTGAGTGTAAGTGAGTTCCTCATACTCATTTTACACTCACAAGGTCTAAAAGTTGGTTAACGAAATTGTGAAATTTTCTGTACTGGCGTGACCCTGGGCGCCCAAGGTCACCTTACTGCTTTGTTTTGTTCATCTCCTGAGCTGTTTATTTACCTTTTTCTGTTGTTCATCATTATAATATGTAATGTTCAAGCTTTGTATGAGCTCTGATCATCTTGAAATCATCCTTAAGAGGGTTTTGTTTGGTTTTGTTCATATTTAAAGGAAGAAAATGAAGTTTATTAATATTTGAAAACAAAAACCAACATTTTCAAAATGATCAGAGGCTTACAAACTCAAGGAGACATCAAAAGCAAAGCAAAGAAGTAAACAAAAACATGCAAGCCAAAGGATACCTTAAGCGCCCAAGGTGTCTTTTGAACAGATTATTGTTTCGTTCATTCTGCTCTCTTATTATTATTGTCATTCTGTTTCATCTCATTACAGAAGTGTGTGTGTGTTGTTGAGCATTTACATTATCTTATCTCATGTCTATCAAGCTCTCATCTCATATTTTTCTTTATTTTTCATGAATAATTCAAGGAATAAAGTCAAAAGTTTGTTTATTATTCATGAATCCTACCTCTTAGCTTTCATTTGTTGGCAAAAATCACTTTTCAGAAGATGTTTGATGAAGAGGTTATGGATACATGAGTAAGAAGGCAAAAGAAACTGAAATCAAGTGAGAACCAGGGGTGACCTTGGGCGCCCAAGGTGGTTCTGAGCATTGTATATATTTCATTCATCATACCATGATTGTTACAATTTCAAGTATATATGGGATCATCTCAGCTGTTTATCATGTTTCTTGTCAATTCTTCTCTTTCAATTCAAGTTTAATCTCATTTATGGATTTTCCTTAAAGTTTAATTATTCAAAAGTCCATGTTTTTGTTTGATAGTCATTTTTGAAAGCCTTGTTGAGATTCTGTTATGGATTCATCATGAGTTAAAAATCAGTTTTTGATCAAAGCAAGGCATTTTTCAAACCAGAAAACAAAGGTTAAACTGTTGAATTTGAGAGACCTTGGGCGCCCAACCTTACCTTGGGCGCCCAACCTCTGCTCTGATAACAGATTGATGAGCAGCTGTTATATCATTCATTTGATTATCTTGATCATTCTAATCATATTTTCTTCCTTTATCTTATTCAGTTCATCCATAGTTTTGTTCATATCATAACCATTCGTTATCTTTATCATTTAATTATAATCATACATACACCATAGTATTTTATGTTGTGTTTTATCTTGTGTACATGCTTCATATCTTGTTTATGTGTTCAAAATCAAGTTTTAAACATTTTTCATATCCCACAAATTGTTTAGTAAAGACCGGTTCACGGACCGGGCGAGGGGGGCATTAAAACCCTTCCCCTCTCGTAACCAAACCCCCGAGCTCGAAAATAAAAGGTTTTCGCATTACCGGTTAAATCATTTTCAAAACCATTGGGCATAACGAGTCAATCTTTTGGTTTCTCGGGTTCATTCCTTAAACCCGGGTGGCGACTCCAAAATCATTTTAAATCATTTTCAAAACCATTGGGCATAACGAGTGTTTCTCGGGTTCATTCCTTAAACCTGGGTGGCGACTCCAAAAATCATTTTCAAAATCTAAATCGAAACGCCATCGCGTGGGCGGCCGCCCGTCGGGTGTCCACATTTGGTTATCTCCAACTTTTCTCTAGGATCTCTAGGAAGGCAGGGCTTTTACAAATGTGAGTGTTTGTTTGCGATAAAAAATTTGGAACGAGTTTATAGGAAGGACATATGGATCTAAGGAGCTAACTTACAGGGAGCAGCTAAGCTCGAGGTACTGGGACTAGCATATAGGGTGAAACACGCCCTGTAAACCGTAGGCATCCGGTTGAGTTATGCTTGCTCTGTGGCACGAAGAAGCTCCTCCCAAATAGGCAAGTTGGACAACCGGGCATACTGGGATAGTATTATTTATTCGCTAATACCTTCCCCTATGAGTTCACCCTAGTCTGTCCAATTTTTTACTACACCTGTGTAGTTCCAATGTGGCTATCTTGAGGCTGCAAAAGACACGGAATATTGCAGATGGACGTTAAAAACTATCCACAAAGATTGTAGCTATTATAATGAAGTGTGAAGAAAAAAAAAATTCACAGAAGAATTTTTGTTTATATGTTGAAAATTTAAAAAATCAATTCTACCAATCCTCGAACCGACAACCTATGACTTAAGACATTAAACATTAGCCATCAAGCCAGCTGGAGAGTTAAAAAAGGGTTAACAATTTTTTTAAAAAAAATTGCATAGAAATTGCAATTTAGAATTGTTCTTTCCGTTTACACACACTGTGCCCATATGGCACAAACGTGGCTAGGGATGGCAATTTCCCCATATCCAATGGATATCCGTCCCGCCCCGCCCATATAGAGACGGGGTTTATCCAAAAAAAATCCCCAATAGTAGCGGATATGGTGGGATTAAAAAAATACCCGCTCAGATACGGAGCGGGTATGGTTTGGTTACCCCCGCCCCCGAATCCCCATATCTGATTATATATACTATATAAATTAGACATATGCATGTAGGTTGAAAAGAATCTTGAGTACTCCTATTTACTTATAGAAGTAATTACTTATGGAGCAAATCATGTCAATTACTAAACATATTATACTATGAATATCATTACAGATTCTAGTTCCTAAAATGATGTTCTGCTATGTTTTGTTCTTTCATTTTATTTTTTAAAATTTATTGGTTTGTCGCTTTATAAAACTTAGAAATTGATGTTTGCTTGAATTGGTTTTTGATTATCTACTATTATTTTTTCTACATTAGTGGTTAGAATAAGATAATTTGAAGTTTTTTATACTTTATATTTTTGTTGGTTTGAATTGTCGGGCTTGCACTTTGGTTTCATTATTGACTTCTTACATATTTTGGTTTGGATATGGGTATATTTGGGGAAAACCCGATATCCAACGGGATATGGGTTTGGTGCTTTATCTAATATCCCCAGTGGGGATTGGAGCGGGGATGGTAAAAGACTCTCCAATTGGGGATGGGAGATAGAATAGGGTCCCCCGATCCATACCCTACCGTTGCCATCCCTAAACGTGGCAATGTGTGATAGCCAAATGGACTTTTATAAGGATAACGCAATGTATGATCGCGCTAATATACTAAAGAGCAATGAAGAATCACGCTAAAGAGTACTTTTACAAATAGTTAGAAAACAAGAGTACTTCGCCAATTAGTTTGCAACATTAGAGTACTTGGCCGATTATCTCTCCAAACGCCATTGGCCATCCTGTCTAGTGGCGCCCTTTTTGATATCAGACTCGGATGAGGTATCTACACCTTTTATTTCCTTCAAAAATGTATCACCATACACTTCCATAACATGTCAAACAAGTGTTTTTAAAATGTTGTTTCCATCATACTTTGACAACAATCAACAATACAAGTTGGTAATTAAATTTATGAAATCAATAAGCTTTGAAAGGTTCTTAGATCCGATCAATTTGGATCAAAGCATTTCGGGTATTGTTTTTTGACGATTCCTCGCGTTGGACACTAAAAACACGTTTTAAAAACATCGAGTGGATCGGATCGTCAAAATTTGGTCCGGAATGTGGAAAAAGGGCTAGGTCCGCATGCAATTTTATGTAAGGGATCCCTTATTGGAAGGGGATTATATATATATTCAATAATGATCTCCTAAAGACTACCTTAGCCAAATAAAATGCGGACTTTCATTTCCCGATTGAATTTTGATGATCCGAACCGTTCAATGTGTTTAAAACGCATTTTTAAGGGTACCCGCGAGGAATCACCAAAAAAATGACCGGGAAGGGCTTCATCCGAGCACTTTTTCATAAAACTTTATCTACGGCATGTGTGAAAACCTGCTCGGATGAAGCCCTTCCCGGTCATTTTTTTTTGAGATTCCTCGCGGGTACCCTTAAAAATGCGTTTTAAACACATTGAACGGTTCAGATCATCAAAATTCGATCGAAAAATGGTAGGTCCGCATTTTATTTGGCTAAGTTAGTCCTTAGGAGATCATTATTGTATATATATATATGTATATATATTGGAGGAGGATCTTATAAGGGCTCCCTTACATAAGCCTTATGTAAGGGATTTGTCGTTCGAGATTGAATTTCAATGATCCGAGACAATCCGAACCGTTAGATGTGTTTAAAACATGTTTTTAAGGTCCAACGCGAGGATTCGTAAAAAAACAAAATACCCGGTAGGGCTTGATCCAATCAGTTTTTGAAAAAACGCTATGCATAATGTTTTTATCGAAAAATGCTTGGATCAAGCCCTTTCGGGTATTTTTTTTTTTTTACGAATCCTCGCGTTAGACCTTAAAAACACATTCTAAACGCATCTAACGGTTCGGATTGTCGAAATTCTATCTCGAACGAAAAATCCCTTACATAAGCTATGTAAGGGAGCCCCTATAGGATCTTCTTCCTATATATATATATGTGTGTGTGTGTGTGTGTGTGTGTGTGTATGTGCGCGCGCATAAAAACCACAAATTTTAATGGAGAAAAAACTGTTGAAATTATGGGTCCTTACAGTAAAGCTCACCATGGGAGCAGCATGATATACATTGCTCCATTTTACCTATCTCCATTTTACCTATCCCAGGAATCGCACTTTACTGCGATAGGTTTTGTTTGACGTTCCTCGCATCAACCATCTCTACTCTGAGGGGTATCGACATCATCGACTTGTTTCGATAATTAAAATAGGGCAAAATCCAGTGTTTAACATGAGGTTTTATGGATCTTGTGAGACCGTGCATCGATACTCTCAAAGTTGTCCATAGGGTTGTTTTTTTTCTTATACAAACTTGTGGTTTTAAGTGATTAGTACCATTCACTAGTGCTCCTTAAAGATGCTGGTAATCCTTTGTAAAATTGCATGTAAATATTATCTTGGAGATTATCTCCCCCTATCGAAGAGGAATTATGTCCCCCTATCGTGGTACTCAATACAATTTGAAAATATTTGGTAACCATCCTCATGGAAACAAGAATGAGTTATTCAATCTTCGTCACTCTTCCTTGCGATCTAAAATTAAAAGGTGCTTTGGAGTTTTGAAGAAATGATTCCGCATGATACAGAACCGTATTGGTCATTCAAGATGCAAGTGGATATGGTCCTAGCATGTTGCGTCATTCACAATTATATGAATGTTACTCCCTCCGTCCCTTTTTAAGTGTGTTACCTGGGAATTCCAACTATTTTTCTCTCATGTCAACTTTTACATCTACTTTCCATTACTTACCCTTATCAATATAATAATACACACTAACTTTTTAAAAAGGAATCTACTTTTAAGGGCAAAATAGAAAATGTACCCACTAACTTTTCAAAACACACATTTATTAAGGGACAGCCCAAAATGGAAATGTACACACTATAAAAGGGACGGAGTGAGTATTATGGAAGAAGTAAATGATAAGATGAGTACAAATCCAAATCCTAGAGTCCAACAAACACCTGGGGAAGTTTCAAGAATAGAATAAAGAACGGGTTAACAAAAGGGATGAGATTCGTGATGCCATGTGAGAAGGTTATATTGCTAGGAGGAATAGATAATTTTTTCCCTTCATAGATAAACACTTGTTCAGAGTATTTATTGTTTCGTAAGACATATGAGAGGAACATATTCTCTCTTCCCTTAGAACTCGAATGGTTTCCCTTTCTGATTCCAAATGTGATGGAAAACCTCCTTTTATTTATTGCTATTTGAGTTCTCTTGGATGTTGATTCTATAATAATAACAAAGATATTTTAGTTAGTTTGTTAATTACCGATTCTCAATGTTAACCAAATAATAGAAAAGATTTTCATATCACAACCAAACACTAGAAAACGTTTCATTTTCTAGAAATAGTTATCTAGAAACAAACGGAGCGTTAGGAATGTTGCTTTGCTAACCCCCTTGATTGATCATATAGATAAAGAGAGAAAAAAAAACGATTCCTTTTGTAAGAAAGGACTTTGGATAATCGAGAGAATATATAAGAATACGGATTAGATAAAGAGAAACCTATGCACTTTTCAACCGTCTTACACTATGTCAACTGTTCAACAAGACTTTGTCAACTTCATTGAATACGTACTGCATTTCAACGTAAGAAGTTTATTCCTTTCTGATCTTCTTTACTTATAAAACGAACCAATTCTCAAAGGATTGCTATGAGCTTCTCATAAATATATGTTTGCACTAATTAAGGAAAGCTTGGAAGACCTTTGTTTTCCAGCTAAAGAAAACTGATAATCAGCTCCATCCAGCCACCATGCATCATTAGAATTGTATTTTGAGTTCAATGGATGTAACAACCATGCCCTTAAGAGAGAGAGAGAAATGACAGCATTGGATAGAGATGGTGACGGCTAATCATGTACATCCAAACTGCAGCAAAACATACTGCAGACACTCTTTAAGTTTTATGAGGTAAAAGTTACACCTAGTTCAAACCAAAAATGAAGTTAACCTACCACTCGACAAGATTCTCAGGCGCTGGATACTCTTCAGTTATATATTGTTGGCTACATAAGAAACCGTAATCCCTGGGGGATTCTTTTTACTGCAGGACTCGAACCTTTTGGCATCCTAGTAAAGAAGAAAGTTAGTCGCCAATTGGATTAGACCCTGCTGGTCGAAAACAAAGTAGGCATTAGAACATCTACATTCCACTCCCTCTGACTGGATTATTGTGCAGTAAATATCTTAATCAAGGAGCATGGGATGAGCGGTCAGGGGAATATTCTGAATTTAACTGTCATTGATCATCTTCTCTAGCGAATCCAGATCCCCAGCTTCGGAGAGAGCGTGTATACGAAGCTTTTCAGCATCTTCACTGACACAAATTAATAGTAGGAAAAGATTATAAACAAGCTAAAACTTCTAGACACGCAAAAAGTGAAAGAAGAAATTAGAGTGGAAGAGAGGCCTACTCTGCAACTCCAAATATTTCTTTCATAACTAAGGAGTTATCCCGTGAACAAAACTCTGGCAGCTGCTCCACACAAAAGAACAATAACAAACCTTGATCAACTCAATAAAATAAAATCATGGAAAAAGGCGATATAAACGTAGGTGTGAAAAGTAAAAAAGCACCATACCAAACCGAGCCTTATGTCCCAATCAATTGGGGGTTAACTCTTCAAACCTTAAGCCACAGAAAACAATATTAAAATAAGTGAACATCTTATTCACGGCTGAGCCGTGAATCCAACATTTACAGCCAGCAATCAGCGGATGCCACGTGCCAAAATTATTCTCATCAGCCATCTACCCATCTCCGCCTACCTCTCAACCATTCAGATCTCAGCGCCGGCCAACTGCGGCTGCCCATTCGGATTTCAGGGCCGGCAATACCTCTTCCTCTCACTAAGTAGCCCCAAAACTTACCACCGCCACGAACCTCCCCCTCTGGAACTAATTGAAATCTCATCATCGCCATCCTCACTCCAGATCCACACCCCACCAAATCGATATCAAATCCACCATCTCACAACCAAATAAAACAAAGAGATAACAGCTAGCCACAACCAAAACCATCACTATTTTCAATTTAATAATGTGGACGTTCAGTTTCAAAGGCATAAATGATTGATGAAGGTAGAGAGAAGGGGGTTCAGTGGGTAGCGAAGAAAGAGAGGGAAATTAGTTGCAAGAGGAAGGGAGATGGCAGCGAGATGCCGGAGGAGCAACAGTAGAGAGACTGAGCTGTGGAACTCGGTGGAAGGGAAAAGGGGGTGATCAAGTATGATGAGGTCTATGTTGATTTCAAAGCTCTACAACTATTTATCTGACGTGGAAAAAATTAATTGGCTCGCTGTAAATGTTGTTTTAACGGCTGAGCCGTGAAAAAGTTTTTCTCTTAAAATAATGATTACTTTTGCGAGTCTTAGAAGTTAAGCCCTAAAATTCATTGTTTGGCTCTCGGTTGTTTGGGTCTCGATTTGGGCGGCTTGTGCTTGTTGCTTTTCCTTGCACCTATTAGTCTTGTATCCCTTTAAAGATTAATGAAGTTTTTGCCTTTGAAAAAAAAAAAAGCCTTAAAATTCATAAACTATCTTCGAAACCAACATACAAAAGCTTGAAAATATGGCTAGTCCTGAAAACTGATTTATATATTCCTCACACATTGAATCAAGTATCATTATCATAGGTTACATTGTTAAACAAAATGACGCACTACTTGATTTCTAATAAACCCAAACTAATCTAACACATAGGCCACTGCTTGATTTTTTTATTTTTTTATTTTTTTAATCTGCCAACAATGCCCAAAAAGGCTACACTGCTCCATGTGTTTACATAAGGTATTTTAATGGTTGTCGTAGGGTGATGTGGCCATTGGGCCGCTTCAATTTAGTGGACAAAGGAAAGGAAACCTCTGGCTTAGTTGGACATACCAAAGGGAGAGAGTTGGATTTTGGGGTTGCAGAGTGAGGCTTTTTTTCTTTTCCCTATAATTGAGGTTTCAAAGAAAAGGAGCCCTCCTGATGCATAACTTCAAAATTTCTCTACCATGTCTTGCTCTTGCAGCGGTCTCCCTATGTGTAGACACCTAACTACAAGTACAACAAAAAAGTACACTACTAGAGGCTAAAAGAGATTTATGTGGCAGGATCGTGGTAAGGAATTTATTCTTTGTGCCCTGTTGGCCTCGAGTATTACATGTCAGGGGTCAATTACTTGGATAGGAAATTAACCTAGATCAGGTCAATTACTGCAACCAAAATGTTTTTTTGATTATGAGAACAAAAGTGCTCTTTACATAGATATAAAGCGAGTCAAACTTCTAAAGTTCGGGTCTTATTAGAATATTCCAACTGTCTTGGTGTTTCATCCAAGTTACGCAGTTAGATAATATAATCAAATCAGTAATATTTTGAAGCTCGTCCTTTTATGAAGCTTGACAACACTACTCAATAAGCTAATAAGTTAATTAGAATCCAACTACGAATCAGATAGGAGAACTGACTACTTCAGTGTTAAATGTGAGTAGCTGGGTTAGAAATTACTTAGAAATCAGCTTTCGAGGTACCGAAGTATAAATCCAACAAACACACTTGTTTCGTGCTATCAAGCAATGACGCCCATTGAGCACCATGAGATGCCAATCGATCCAACATTCCCATTGGTCCGCATTTATCACGCAACCACTAGAATAACATATAAATTATCCATGACGCATTTTAGCTACAAAAACAACTTAATGGTTTAAGGCTGCTATTTTCTGACTAAACACAGCTGTTTTCAAACAGAAAAATAAAACTGTAAGACAGGCTACGTAGTGACTCTAGCGCGTATTACAAACCAAACCAAACCGAGCCTTACGTCCCAATTACTTGGGGTCGGCTACATGAATCCTTTTTCTCCATGTTTGGATTCATATCATAAGATGTAACGGGATTTTTACGTGTTGGCTGTCAGCTACCTAACACCCAACTCTCCTCCTTTATCCGGGCTTGGGACCGACTGTAAAGATAAGAATCTAAGCACAGCACAGGCGAAGTTAAAACTGCTCATTAGAAGGGGGGGAAATTAATAGCAAAACCGGTAGACCAAACTTTTATGTTGCCAATGTCTAAAATCGCATCTAAATACTGGTTCAAAAGAAAAAGGGGATTTCACCACTAGGTCACTATCAGGGTTTTAAATAGCGGTATTGGTCAGCGTAATGGTCGCGTGTGACGGATATAGGGAGTATCAGCCAATATGTAACGGGAATCGGACACCACTAGCAAATGCTAAAAAAACCACCACTAGCAAATGCTAAAAAAACCATTGATACATATGTTCTAACCTTACTTATGACAAAAGGTTTTAGAGATTTCTAACCAATATTTGACTTTAAGAAGTAGTTTTTAAAGTAAGATTTGGATCAGAAGTCGCATTTTAAGGCAATAAATGTTGATATTTTCGTAGGGAATGGATTCTCATTTCTCACTATCTAACAAATAATGTTCATACATGATACTCCACTACTTACTAGATTAATATTAGGATTTTTACAATTTTATTATTAGTCATTAAGGTTTTATTTTTTAAGTCAGTTATAGAAATTTTTTGGGGACGCAGTTTCAGTTGAAAAAAAAAAAACAAAAACAACAGTAACACAGTACAGTAAGAATATACAAAACACAGTAACAAATTTCTTCTAATAACAAATTTCTTCTAATACTCCCACACACATCCAATAATAGTTCCATAACACAAAAACACGATACCTGTAATCGACACCCATTCTTCCTCACGCCCATCGTTTTCAACAGACAACTTCGATAAACCCTAAATCGCAAACTAATCTGCAATCAGACCTCCAATCGACCCCAAATATACCCTAATCGATCAGTGAAAACCCTAAATCACAGCATACCCATGCAAAATACAGCTGAAGCCCGGAGGAGATCAAAAACATACTGTCGAGCTGAAATCGAAGGTTAAGGGGATATCACAGCTTCATTCTATGAAGGTTGTGCCTTGATATTGTTCCAGGTTTCAAAATCTGAAGCTTTTTTCTCACCTTCTTCTCTTTCTCTTGTGACCCAGTCAAAATAATTACTTAGGTTCTCTCTTCGGCCACAAAATTCTCACTTACTACTGTTGTATCACATGTATCTCTGAATAAAGGAACCAAAAAGAGGACATAAAGTGATTGGAGATGTTTTGTCAGGTGTAACGGTCTGTAACAGAGTTCTGTAACAGCCGTTACGGTCGATTCCCGTTACGTAACAGCTGTTACACTCATGAATACCCGTAACTCATGAATACCCGTAACACCGTTATTCATCGCCGTAACCGTACCCAGAGGGCCCAAATCCATTACGTAAGCCGTTTTTTAAAACCCTGGTCACTACCCATTTGGTGGTGAAGATGTATCATGGAAAAGTATATATTCCAGGAGTACAACAATAGTGGGCAAATTGTTTACAGCGCCAAAATGGAGCTATAATTGTCTTTATAACATACCGTCCATCATATCCCGCCAATCACTATCCTCCATACTCAGCCAGCGTAAATCAACTACTCATAGGCCAAAGCTAAATTCCTTGTATCCTTCTCACGACAGTAATAGACTTCTATTTTTAACAAGAATAAATTCCAATCTTCACTGTCTACGCCTTATTGTCAGGCTTATCTTTTACAAAGGCACACTTGATCGGCTAGGGATTGTTACACTATTCTCTATGGGGTTTACATTTGCTCCCCTTAGTTTTGATAGACTGTGTAGTCACAATTGCGAAGGTGAGTGTACTCAGATGCCGAGCGCCACGGGAGATTTTGAGTCTGAACTTTGGCAATTGGTGTTGGATCTTTTGGTTTCATGTTATCATAGCCTTTCGGGGTACCGCAAGACACGCCCGTGGGTGTGATTGTGTTGACTTAACCTCTTGGGTTGTGAGAGTTTTTGTGGGCTATGTTATTTTGGATGGCTTACTCAATCATCTTCTTGCTTGCACCTAGGGGGGGCTTATAATGAGCCTCAACGTATATTGTGGTTTTATGATATGGGACCATTTATTCTATTACGAGCTTCTCTAATGGGAATCCGCTACGTAGTTCTGTTGTCAATGTGGGTTTCAGAAGAAGGATAGTTATTGGTTTCTACTAGGCTTTGCATCTTACCACTCATTTCTTCTTTTTGAAAAAAATATCATTTGGGTTTCAGCAAAGGCGTTTAAAAACCTAAACCCTGCTATATGTTTTTTCCTTTTGTTTAAGATCCCACAAAGGTTCTATTGGCTGAATATGAATGCCATAAAATAGCCAGAACTGGTGCAGATATACACATCCACCTACAAAATGCGAAATTTCTAGGGTATTGTGGTGTCGCGATCCAAAGCCGGTATTAGTTAAGAGGAAGTATGTGTTGGATTTGGATTCTTTGCGAGATATTGATTTATTGAAGTCTAGACCTGTCGAGACTGCTATGGAACCCAATGTCAAACTTAGTGTGGATCAGGGAGAGTTGCTTCCTAGTCTTGACCATTATCGTCGCTTGGTTGGTAACTTAAAATATCTAAACATTAGTCGTCCTGATAGCTCATTTGCTATTGATTTGGTGAGTCAGTTTCTGTCGGCTACCCGTTTCCCACCATGGAAATTGCTCTTAGGATTGTGAAGTATCTCAAAAGTCAAACCCCATCCTAACGTGTTTTTTTGTACCGATCTAGTGGACACTTTTTTATCAGGCTTTTACCGATTCAGATTTGAGCTGGAGGACCATCTGGCTTTTGTGATGTTGTACCTTCCTTGGTGGAAATCTTGTCACTTGGAAGAATAAGAAATAGACAGTTGTGTACGATTTAGAGAAAAAGCCAGATACAGAGTCATAGCTAACTCTACATGTTAGATTGTGTGGACCGCTCCATTCTTGAAGAAATAGGTTCAGTGTCTAGTTCTCTATGAATCTGTAATCACGTCTCCCTATCTTCGGGCCTTTGCTACTTTTGTTTTGTCTTCTTTGTTCCTAAGAATGTTCAGGTGGCCTTGTCGATTTCTGAGTGGCGGACAACTATGGAGTATGAGAAGTCTTCTCTTCATCACAATGAAACTTGAGAGTTGGCTCTCTTCCGTATGGGATAACCATCGTTGGGTGTCGCTAGATGTTTACCTTGAAGTACCACCTTGATGACTATTGAGGGATACAAAGCTCGCCTTGTTGGTAAAGGCTACATGGAGACAAATGGTGTTGATTACGCGGAGAATTTCTCCCCTCCGGACAGAGAGAGACTCCATGTACGAGTCAGTGAAGATAGGTTATGTTTGTCTTCTTATCTCTTGCTTCTAATATTGGTTGGCCCTTATTCCAGACTTCCAGTTAGATGTCATAAATGCGTCTTGCATGGTGATCTCCAAGAGGAAGTCTACACAGAGCAACCACCTGAATTTGTTGATGAGGGGGAGAATAGTCAGGTATGTCATCTTCTCAAAGCACTGTATTGTCTTAAGCAATCTCCTAGAGCTTGATTTGGCAAGTTCAGTGATCCAAATTCGCAATTTGGCATGCCATCTGAGCTATTTTCTTTCATATCTGATCGAGGGAGGATATTAGTAATTATCTATGCGGATAATATTACCATTACGAGGGATGATCACAAAGGCATTGATGAGCTAAAAAGGTTTTCAACAGCATCAGTTTCACACAAAGGACTTGGGAAAATTGCAAATACTTGTTGGGTATAGAGGTGGCGCGATCCAAAGATGACATTACCTTATCTCAACGGAAATATGCTGTTGGATATTCTGAAGGAGACTGTTTTGTGAAGGACTAGGCCTGTTGAGACCCCTATGGATCCCAACGTCAAACTTTGTGTCGATCAGGGATAGTTGCTCTGATGCTCTCAAATCCTGATCTGAAAGTTAAACTATCTTACCATTACAGGTACTGATATCTCGTTTGCAGCTAGTATGGTGAGTCAGTTGATGTGTGCTCCTCATTTTCCACCTTGGGAGGCTAGTCTTAGAATTATGGGCTCATCCAGGGCGTGGTCTGTTTTATTAATCTAGCGGACACTTACGTGTTGAGGCTTTCACTTATTCTCATTGGGCAAGAGGACCATGTGACAGGGGATCCACAACAAGATATTGCGGATTCCTTGGTGGAAGAGTAAGCCAATATAGAGCCATGGCTCCCACAACATGTGGGCTTGTATGGCGTTCTTTTCTTGAGGAGATAAGGATAGTGTGCAATTGCCTAAGTGTCTACACTCTAGTAATCAAGCAGCAACTCACATTGCATCGCCCCCAGTTTTTCATGAGAGGACGAAGCAAATTGAAGTTGACTGTCATATTGTGCGAGAGAAGTTAGCTGGTGGTGTGATAGCTACTCCATTTGTGTACACAGGCGCCCGACTGGCCGATGTCTACTAAATCATTGTTCAAACCACAATAAGAGTTGTATGTAACAACTAACAAGTTGGGAATTAGTGATACTTATTCTCCAGCTTAAGGGGAGTGTTAGGAGTTTGAGTTTATTATTATTGAGGGAGGGAAGTTTAGTCTTCTATATCTTAGAACTCACTCAGTATATATATTAAGCTTATGTGTGTTGGGGTTAATTAACACCCAACCACTTTTCCTTATCCCAAATAATGCATCTATTTGAGAAAAGTTGGATGGTGGAGTCATAGCTAATACTTTGGGTCCACAGGCGCCAAATAGATGACATGTTTACTTCACCATTTGTTAAGTTAGGGTGTATTTGTTATGTGTATTGTTCCTAGGGGTAGTTTAGTCATTGTACCTTTGTCTATATATATACACATGTATGAGAAAGGGGAACCCTAATCTCTCACATTTTCAGTCATCTCTTTACATTTGTTCATGGTATCAGAGCTCCGATCATGGATTGGGCTTCGTAAAGGATGATGTTTGTGACTTTATCTGTGTTTTGTTCTCCATTGTTGATCAAGAAGAGAAACCCACATTGTTCGTCTCCTGTACGTGAACGAGGAAAAAGACCCAGTCTTTAGAAACTCACTGGTTGAGGTCGTAACCCACTGGGTCTCCATCGTATACACTGTACGAACTCCGGCGAGCTCCAACGAGTGGTGTATGAGCTCTGGCGAGCTCCAACGACCACTGTACTACCAGTATTGGGCTCGAAATTGACTCGGGAACACTCCTCACCCTCCGGCGACCTCTAACGAGTGGTGTACGAGCTCCGGCGAGCTCCAACGTCAACTGTACGACCTGTATTGGGCTCGAAATTGACTGTTCACCCTCCGGCAAGCACTGGTTGAGGTCGTAACCCACTGGGTCTTCATCATATCTACCATACGACCTCCGACGAGTGGTGTACGAGCTCCGGCGAGCTCCAACGACCCTTGAAAACCTCCGGCAACCTTCAAAAACCTCCGACGAGCACTGTACACCCTCTAGTGACCTTCGAAAACCTCAGGCGACTTCCATATGACCTCTGTTAGCGCTTGGAACTGACCTGGTAATATTCAACCACCTCTGGTATCTACGTAACTGATCTTGGAAGCATTACCCAAGTTTTGCGTGTTGTGGGTGTGCATTTTTGGGAGCATCAAGGGTCTCTTTGTGGGTTCTGGTTGCTGCTAGCACAAGTTCTGGCTGTATTGGTATCCAATCACCTTTTTTTCCTTGGAAAGTACTGGTAACCTTTGTTTGCTTCCGAAATTGACTGGGCCGTCCTCGAATCAGTTCGGTAGCCCTTATTTCAGGCTATTTGCATACTGTTAAGTCCTCTTTTTGAGGCGTTATAGCAGTTTGTCACTGCCTTCTTCCGTTGGTATGATGGAGGCTTCCAAGTCGACTCAAGTTGGTGCCCTTTCTCAGGGGGAGTTACAAACTCTCAGGCGCTTATTGACTTGGCTTGATGCTCCGTCCACCACTGCTCCTACTTCCACTGCCTCTGATTTCTTAGCCCATACAGGTAATCATGCTAGTGCATCTACTGCTTCGTCTTCGCTTCCTTGGATCATAGACTCTGGTGCAACAGATCATATGACAGGTTGTTCATCCTTTTCTGACTCTTATTCTACATGTTCTCGTAAGGATAAGGTCAGAGTTGCTGATGGTTTTTTATCTGCTATTTCTGGGAAAGGTTCTATTCGTTGTTCTTCAACCATTTCTTTTTCTTCAGTTCTTCATGTTCCCAATTTTTCTACTAACCTGCTATCTATTAGTAGTCTTACCCAATCCTTGAATTGCTCTGTAACCTTTTTTCCTACACACTGTGTCTTTCAGGAACTGGATACGGGGAGAATGATTGGCAGTGGTAAAGCTTATGGGGGCCTTTATTTTTTGGA
>JAXBDA010003860.1:0-32052 GCA_036023075.1 Gaultheria prostrata | reverse complement strand
CCTCCAGGGAAAGGCACCGAAAGACAACGGAGCCCCCGGCAAAGAGGCAGAGGGTTGCTGGGTTCACCGAGGGTGAGGCGATAAACCTGGACGAGGGCCCGGTAGCCTCCCCCGGGGTTTCTGAGACCCGGCCGTTCGCCCCAATGGTGGAGAAACCGGACGGGGGCCGCTCACCGCCGCCGACAGCCTCGAAGAGGACATGACTCTCGGCTGGACGATCCTCGGCATGACCCGTCTCCCAAGGGACATGGAGTATCTTCCTCGTAACCGAGCGGAGAACAACACCCTTTTCTTCTACCATATGTGTCGGGTATGAGACTAACTTGTTTCTGTTGGGTCGCCGTGCCCCAGCCGTACTTTCCCGTTGTATATACTTACTATCTACTTATGATGACAGGCGGCGCAGCTCTCTTGCCGGGTGTACGACGATCAATCCGATCTAATCGACAGCCGCTCTGACTTCCGCACCAAAGCTAAGACCGCCGAGGCAAATCTGAAAGCTGCCGCGGATCTGGCCGAGAAAGCCTGGGCTGAGATTGAGGATCTGAAAGTGGCTACGGCTTCCGCCGAGAAGAGGGCCTCTGATGCTGAAGCCGCGCAGTGGCAGCTGACCGCGGACCTTGCAGTGGTCGAGGTGGCAAGGAAGAGGGCCGCAGATGAGCTTGGGCAGATGAAGAACGGCCTGCCGGGGCAGCTGGAGGCGGCGGAGCAGAAGGGCTACGAGAAGGCCGCCGAGGATCTTGCCGGAGACGTCCAAGCAATCCTCGCCGAGTCAGAGCTGGAGGTCATCCTGGCGGAGCATCCCAAGTCCTTCATTGCCGGGTTCAACTCGGGTCTGAACGTGATTGACGTTCCTGCCGACGACCCCCGCCGTGTGCCTGCTGCTATCCCTTCCCCGATACTGTCCGAGCGTCATACCCAGGCTGCCGAGCGCGTTGCCAAGGCCAAAGCCGATGCCAACGCGGCCGGCTCCGTCGTCCCAAACTCTGAGGCCGCTTGAGGCTCTGCTGAAAACGCCCCTTCTTTTGAGACTGGCACCGAACACTCGTGTCTTAGCCAAGTTTTTGTTTTTTGTGCTGATGTAACTTTAACTCTTTCTTAATTTTTGGTTGGATGAATGCGATTTGTTGTTATTTATTTTTGAATGTTCCGACCTGTCAACGTAACAAGTAATTGTAATAGCCCCGGCTTCGGTAGGAAACAGAGAAGTGTAGCCCCCTTTGTTTCGCACCGAAGCATGAGTGCGTGAATTTCTTGCCGAATCACGATAATCATGAGAGTCGGACGTTATTAAAAAGGCCCATTCGGCAAGAATCCTGGCTGAAGCTATCGGTCGTTAGTGAAAAAGGCCCCTTCGGCACGATTCCTGGCCAAAGCCGTAAGGGCGTACTTGATTGCATGCAAGTCGGCAAGCGCCCTTATTAAACGCGAGATCCGAGTGGTAAATGGTGTATGTAGCGGAATATGAGCTTGTTATTAGCACGTCAAAGGTCCTCGGCATTACAAAAAGCTACCGAGGGCATTTAAAGAAAACAAAAGAAACGTGTTAACAAGAAGATCCTAGCCGTAGAATCTCCTGAGCTTGGTGGCATTCCAAGGGTTGGAGATGGCGGTGCCGTCCATCTCGGAGAGCTTGTAAGAGCCATGGCCCGCTTTTGCGGCGACGCGGTACGGGCCCTCCCAGTTGGGCATAAATTTCTTTTTTTGTTTCTTCTGGACCACGGCTTGGAGGACGAGGTCGTCTACGTTGAATGAGCGGGCGCGCACCGTCTTGTTGTAGCCCCGAGCGACCTCTTGTTGGTAGGGCGCGTGCTTGAGGTGGGCTTCGTCGCGGAGGTTTTCGATCTCGTCGAGCTCCTCGGCTAGGTGCTCGTCGTTGGTCAGGGGGTTGAAAGGGACAGTTCGGGATGTCGGAGTGGTGGCAGCAAGGGGCAGAACGGCCTCAATGCCGTAGGCCATAGAGAAAGGCATTCGGCCTGTGCTGCGCCGCGGAGTAGTTCAGTAGCCCCAGAGGACGTGGGGGAGCTCTGCTGCCCATTTACCGCGCTTGATCGTTAGTCGGCGCTTGATGCCTGCCGTAATTGTCTTATTGGTGGCTTCGGCTTGACCATTACCCTGGGGGTAGGCCACCGAGGAATGGAAGACCCTGATGTTGCGCCACTTACAGAGCAGTTTGATGCCATCCGCGACGAATTGCGTGCCATTGTCAGAGATTATAGCGTAGGGAACGCCGAAACGGGAAATGATGCTCCGCCAGATGAAGCGCTCGACATCCTCGGCAGAGATGGTGATGAGGGGCTCGGCCTCCACCCACTTGGTAAAGTAATCGGTGGCGGTGATAAGGTGTTTAAAACCGCCGGGTGCCGTGGGGAGAACGCCCACGATGTCGAGCCCCCAGTGGGCGAAGGGCCACGGACTTGTCACGGGTTGGAGGGGCAAGGTCGGCTGGTGGAGCATGGCAGCGTGCTTTTGACACGATTCGCATTTCTGGACATATGCTTCGGCAGTTTTCTTCATGCCAGGCCACCAGTAGCCCTCTGTGTGAGCCCGGTCGGCGAGGGAGCGTCCCCCGGAATGCGTGCCGCAGCTGCCTTCGTGCAGTTCGTGTAGTACGGCCGGGATCTTGGCGTCGTGAACCACGCGGAGGTCTGGACCACAGTAGGAACACCGGTAGAGCTGGCCGGAGTGCGACAGGAAGTAAGATGCCGACTGGCACCGGACTCGGTGGGCCTCCTTCCTATCCGTGGGCAGCTTCTCGTCTCTGAGGAAGGAAATGAGAGGGTCCGTCCAGCTGGGACCGTGGCGCGCGACGCAAAGTATGGGAGCTGCGTCCGGCTCGATGCTAGGGATGGGTATTTCGCCGAGGAGAATGGTGCGTTGGCTTACCCTCTCGGCACAGACCGCGCCGAGGCCAGCTAAGGCGTGGGCGTGGGCGTTATGCTCGCGGCCAATCTGTTCAAAGGCTACCTTGGTGAAATCAGCTTGCATTGCAGCCACGCCCTGGACGTACTTATTCATGCGGGGGTTGCGGGCATCATAGCTCCCGGCGAGTTGGTTTACCACCAGCTGCGAATCGCTGTAAACCTGGACCTCATCGGCCCCAAAATGCTTGGCGAGGCGGAGACCGGCTAGCAAAGCCTCGTATTCGGCTTCGTTGTTGGAGGCGGGGAAGCCGATGCTCAAGGCGCTTTCATGCAAGGTGCCATTGGGGGAGACAAGTATGACCCCTGCGCTGGCTCCTCGGCCGTTGGACGCTTCGTCGACGTGGAGCTTCCATGCGTCGCCGGTAAAAATTTGGGCGGACCGAGGGGGGATCGCCCGTCTAGCGATGAAGTCGGCGTGCGCCGGGGAGCTGGTCTTCAATGTGGGTCGGTGGGGAGAAGCTTCAGCGGTCGCGCCCATTCCGGTGTTTGATTCGGCTTCGGCTATCAAACCGGGCGTCAGCTCGGCAATGAAGTCAGCGAGGGCCTGGCCCTTAATGGCCGTGCGGGCCTGATACCGAATATCGAAATTTCCGAGCTCCAGAGACCACTTGCAGATTTGGTCGTACAGGTCGGCTCTCCTGAGGATGGCCTTGAGGGGAAATTCGGTGATAACGATGATGGAATGGCTCTGGAAATAGGGTAGTAGCTTACGTTTGGCTGTCATGAGGGCTAGGGCTAGCTTCTCGATCTGCAAGTAGCGAGTTTCGGCAGGGAGCATGGTCTTGCTCGAGTAATAGATTGGTTGTTGATCCGAGCCTTCTTGGCGCACCAGGGCCGAGCTGACCGCGTGGGGTGATACCGCTAGGTATAACTAGAGTTCCTCGTCGTCTTTCGGCACGACGAGTAGGGGGGCTCGGGTAATGTATGTCTTTAGCTCCGCCAACGCCTCGTCGCACTCTTTGGTCCATCGAAAGGCCCGCTTACTGGTCTTAATGGATTGGAAGAAAGGTTGGCAAATGTCGGAGGACTTGCTAATGAACCGATTGAGCGCCGCGGCCATGCCTGTGAGGCGTTGGACCTCTTTCAACGTAGTCGGTGTCCGGAGGTTTTGGATCGCTGTGATCTGGGTTGGATCGGCCTCAAATCCTCGATGCGTAACGAGGTAGCCGAGGAATTTACCCGACCCTACGCCGAAGGCACACTTCTCCGCGTTTAACTTCAGCCTGTGCTCCCTAAGGATGGCGAAAACGGCGGCGAGGTGTCCAATGTGATCGTCCTCCAACTTGCTCTTAACGACCATATCGTCGATGTAGGCCTCCACCGTGTCGCCGAGCTGTTTCTTGAACATCTTCGAGATCATCCGCTGGTATGTTGCCCCGGCGTTCTTCAGGCCGAAGGGCATTACCCTGTAGCAGTAAGTCCCCCTCGGTGATATGAATGCGGTCTTCTCCTGGTCCCGAACGTCCATAGCAACCTGGTGATAACCCCTATAAGCATCCATGAAGCTCAGCCGAGCATGCCCCGCGGTGGCGTCGACCAACTGGTCTATCCGAGGGAGTGGGAAACAGTCTTTGGGACAGGCGTCATTAAGGTTGGTGTAGTCAACGCATACCCTCAACTTGCCGGTCTTCTTCTTCACCACCACCGTGTTGGCGAGCCACGTAGGGTACTGGACCTCTTGGATAGCTCCGGCCTCGATCAGCTTGTCGACCTCCTCAATGACTGCATCGGCATGGACAGCCGAGGCCCGTCTTGGCTTCTGAACCACCGGTTTCCTTGCTGGATCGACGTTAAGGGAGTGTGCTATGAAGTGTTGCGGGACGCCGGGCATCTCATACGGGGTCCATGCAAATACCTCAATGTTATCCGTGAGGAACCTCACCATCTCGCTTCGCTCAGCTTCTGTGAGACCTGAGCCGATCATGAAGAATCGGTTGCCGTCCTCAGTAATGGGGACTCTGATCAAGTCCTCCACAACCCTGTCCTTAGCCGGAGTGCCGATATCCTCCAAGACCGGAGCGTCCCCCTTTTCCACCCAATGCACCTGCTTGTAGTTCCCCTTTTTGTTCGGCTTTCTGGGGATGGCGTTGACGAAGCATTTCCTAGACGCCAGTTGGTCCCCTATGACAGTCTCCTGCCGTCCGGATGCTCCGATGAAACGGACCCGTTGGTGGAGAGTGGACGCTACGGCACCCATGCCGTGGAGCCATCCTCTGCCCAGGATAGCGTTGTAGGGGTCGGGGAAGTCGACGACCGTGAACTCTACGTCCATGACCACTGAGCCGGCGCGGACCGGAAGTTTTATGTTGCCTAGGGGCCACACCGGAGACCCGGCAAAGCCGACCAGCGGGAACTCGGGAGGTACGATGCGGTCTCTGTTGAGGCCCAAGGCCTTGAAGGCCCCGTAATAAAGGACGTCCGCGGAGCTCCCCTGGTCGGTCGATTAGGATACGCTGGAGCGGCTATCTCGATTACCAAAGCATCGTCGTGGGGGAACTGTATGCCGTCCAGATCCGCCTCGGTGAACAAGATCGCCCAAGGGACCACCGGCTCCTGGTGTTTCCGCTTCGGCGCTTGCCCGACCGACATCACCCGTCCTGGGGCTGACATCCGGCCGAGCTCCCTACGAAGCTGTTCGATCCGGCTCTGGGTAGCCGAGCCGTGGATGACGGCGACCACGTCCTGTTGGGGGTGTTGTATTTGCTGTCGCTGTACCACCGGGGTATTTGCCCGGTCTATCCATTCCTCCATCCTCCCCTCGGCGACCAGTCTCTCGAGGTGCGCCTTGAACGGTCGGCAGGACGTAGTGTAGTGCCCTTGTTCGCCGTGGTAGGAGCACTTAACGTAGTGTCGAGGTTCCCTTCCGTCGTCCGTCCCCATCCTTTCTTCGGGGAATTCAAACCAGCGCTTTCGCGCCAACGGCTCTAGGAGCTTGTAGATTGGCTCTTTGAAGATCGTGGTTTCGGCAACGAAGTCCCGGTCTGGTGGCCGCGGTCGTTCCCAAGCCCTTCGGCCACCAAACCGATCGTCGTTTCCTCGGTCTGGGCGGGACTCGTCTCTGCCATCCCCATTCCCTCTTTTGATGTTGTGGACCTGTTTCCTTGCCTCTTTGGCCGACGTCTTCCCAGCTCGGCTCACCATGGCTTCTTCCAGCTCCCAAAATCTCTCCACCGTCCACATGAGCTCCGTCATGCTCCCCGGCGGCCGGAGCATCAGGTCCTTAAAGAGGTCTGAACCCTCGTGCAAGCCAAATTTGAAGGAGGTGGCGGCGATCCTCTGATCACAGTTCTCAATCGCATTGTAGACCTCCCAGTAACGGCTAATGTATGCCTTAAGACTTTCATCGGGCTGCCTCTTCAGGTTGAACAAAGCGTCGACCGTCTTCGGATGCACGTTGCCGGTGACAAACCGTGATGTGAACGCCCTCTCCAACTCGTCGAAAGACCCGATCGACCCCGAGGCTAGCTGCCCGTACCAGTTCATCGCCGTGCCGTGCAGACTCATGGAGAAAGTCTTACACATGATGCCATCACTGTAGCCGTAGAGACCGACCAGAGCTCGGTACTGCTGCATGTGAAGGTAGGCGTCGGTGTTTGGTTCGTACTTCGGGAATTTAGGCAGCTTGAAGTTACTCGGCGGTAGCTCCTCGGCTATTTCCGTGATGAACGGCGATTGCCGCGCCTTGTGGAGTCGGGCCTCGTTTTCGTATTGCGAAAAAGCGCCTACGCCCGCCCCGCGATAGTCGTCGCAGATTCGCTGGTCCCGGCCGACTGGGTCGCGCCGGCGGTTATTTTCTCCAACCAAGGTGCCCGCGTGCTCGGTAGCCCTCTTCCTGGGTGGCGGAGTGGGCTCCCCCCTGTGGGTCTTCTGCCTAGGGGGAGAGTCCTCGGCACCCGATCCGCTCGATAGATCCTTGATTCCCCCGTGCGTTCGTTGATGGCGAGAATACCATCCCTAGTAACTTCGTACCGGATGCCTTGATCTTGTCCCCGGCTCACCTATGCGCGGTCTGGCCCGCTGGACGAGGGCTGGTTACCCTGGGTGTTGCCGATTGCCTTTTCCTTCCCATGCCCGACTGGATCCGCCTGCCTGTCCCCTCGATTCTCGGACCGAGCCGGGAGCGTTTGCCTCCGACCCGCTATCCTCTCAGTCGTTTGAGTGCCGCCGCCCTCGTCACAGTGGTCGTCCTGGTCGGTCGGCTGGTCGCGACGGTCATCAACCCTTTCGGCGCGATCCCCAAAATTCAACTGCCGCGCGGCCTTTCCAGCGGGCGCCGGGTCCCTGTGTCGGCTTGTAGATCTCGCGCTTGATTCCACCCCGCTCTCCTCCTGGTGCATCGGCGGATACTGCCGTGCGCGGCCTCGTTTGTCAATCCTGAACGTATCGCTGGGCATAAGGCGATCGAATGCCGACGCCCGGCCCGTCATTGTTGTTTGAGCGGGTCTGCTCGTCCCCCGTGCATACACTCGGTGGAGCCGCGGGGGATCACTACATGCCTTCAGCGCTGCTATTTCGGCCGCCATTACGGCCATTTGAGTTTCGAGATTCACTGGAGGGGGAGGAAGAGGGGGCCCTCGGGGGCCCGTCGTGATTAAGCTCATCGGGGTGTTTACCCCGTCAATATTATCCGGAGGAACGCCTCCGATGGCGCTTGTTCCGGCCAGAGTTTGGTCGGCGGCGGCCCTCTGGCGCTGGGCCTCCAGGGTTTCTCGTTTAAGACGACCGCCTTCATCAAAGGCATCCATACCTAAGATGGGGTACCGGGTCGGCTCAGCCATCCGATGCAGGGGTGGTGAGAGAACACTACTCGAAGAGATGCTGGAAAAACGTGTCCCCAGCAGAGTCGCCAATTGTGAGGGGTGAATCCCTCCCCAGACCTCGTGTCCCTTCGAGGGGTAGGGCTGGGTCGTTCCGGCCTGTTCTCCTTCGGCAGCCTGTACAAGAAGCACCCGAGTTAGTGCCTGGCCCGGACTGCGGTGGTCCGGGGAGGCACTCCGACGGGCTAGTCAATTACCAGAAACGAGGGAAAGGATTTGTCCCTGGGAAAGATTCAAAGATGAGAAGGGGAAGAGAGAGAGAAGAAGCTGAACCTCTTTCCCAAGTGGGCAAGCCCCCCTTTTATAGGCCAAGGGAGACTTGCCCCACAAGCTGTCGGGGCGTACCTCACGTGCCTCCTGTCCAGATCATTGCGTAGGGGTAGACTATGAGTGCCTCGAGTCCCTCCGCCGCTCCGGCTGACGTCACCCCTGCAAAGCCAGTAGGGGCGGTAACCCTGGGCATGTCCTCTCACCTGTGGCCTGGATTGGCGGGTGCCTGTCCTCCCTCGCCTAGTCCCATCAGTCACGTGGTCTTCTGACACGGCGAACCACCGGCCCCAAAACTCGGAAGAGGTGGGTCCTAGTCATAACCCGTCGACCGAACACTCCGAACGCCGACCCCCAGGGTCAACAGCCCACGAGTACTGTCCAGTGGGTTTGACACCGCGGACTTAGACCCTCGGTCGCGCGGGAGTTGCTGTACATGGAGGGGTCGTGGGGCGCGGTGCCAAAGCCCCGCCGAGCCCCGGCTCGAGCTGGCTATTCGGACCGCCCAGCACGTCGCTCGGATAGGCCCAACAGCAGCCCACGCTGAGTGCGGTCTCTGGCCTCTGTGCACTGCGTCGTTCGGCCTCACTGACCCTCGGCCAATCACTCGGATAGGCTCAACAGCAGCCCATGCTGAGTGCGATCTCTGGCCTCTGTGCCTCGAGCCGCCTGCCCCCATGACACTCGGCTCAACGCTCGGATAGGCCCAGCAGCAGCCCCTGCCGAGAGCTATCTTTCGCCTCTATGACTCGCACTGCCTGGCGCCTCTGACCCTCGGCCCCTACACAACATAAGTGTGTTGAGATTGAATATGCGATTGCTAACGTAGAGAATGACTTTACATGAATAAGATCTTGGAGGAACATCAAAATGATTGGCAATAACAAGTTGTTTCTGGAATGACAATTTTTCCCATTGTGTTTGCTCATTTGTGACTATTTTCTTTTTCCCTTTTGAAGATGATATTCTTTTTAGGCCCAGCTTGTGGCTTGGTGCTTTTTGGTCATTGTTTCTGTTTTCTGGTTGTTGGTCTTTTGACCTTAGCTTTGTTGTTTCTTTTCCGTGGGATGCCTCTTTGAACCTGTAATTGGGTTTTGGTCTTCCATGAATTAATTTACCAAAAGAATTATTATTTGACATGAGCATGGATTAAATATAGTATGTACAGTACTGCAGTTAGTCCATTCTTGCTGAGGTTTTCTCAAAATTTGCTTCTTTCAGGTCTCCTCCACTACGGCTTCTGAGTTTCTTGATGGCTGGAACAATTGCTGCAATAGGAGTTGTAACCGGGGCAGTAGGGGCAACAGCAGGTGTAGTGCAGGCTGTTGCCCAAGCTAAGCCGGTGTTTTGGGATCCTCTCAAAGCCACACTTTCGGAGAATGTGGAGGAGATTTATGATGCTTTAAATGAACAGATACAAGTTTTAGGTTCGGTAAGGAAGGATTTTGAGACTGAAGTCGACCAAAATAAGATGAGGGTTCCATCTAGAATATATGGGGAATGGATACGGAGGGTGATTGAGATTGACAGTCAATTTCAAGATTTAATAGCCGAATATAACAAAGAAAGCAAAGAAGAGACATCTTTTTGGTTTCTTTCTCCATCTCCAAATTTCAGAGAAGAGATGAAAAAGATTTACCAGAAAGTAATAAATCTTTTGCGCGAGAGCAGTGAAATCAGAGATAAAATGTTGGTCGATCGCGCACCAGAACCTGTCATAACGAGGAAGGGACCAGATATCAGGAAATTTGAAACACTTCGGAAGCCACTAGAGAAGATATTGGGTTGGCTGAAAAGATACAATGTTAAGGGGATTGGCATACACGGGACAGTGGGGATTGGGAAAACTACCGTGATGCTCAACTTGAATAACCATGATCGAGTTGCCCAAATGTTTGACATAGTCATCTGGCTCACAGTATCAAAAGAGGGGGGCAAGGAAAATCTAAGAAGAGAGCTTCTACAAGATACTATTGCGCGAAGACTGAAACTAACGATGGCATCAAGCAATGCCGATGAAGTTGCCCAAAGAATATCTACGGAGTTGAAGGGAAAGAAGTACTTGCTCCTTTTGGATGATGTCAAAGAATATCTCAATTTAAGTGAAATTGGGATCCCTTATAGCAACAATGGCAGCAAGATAGTATTGACAACGAGGCTACGAGCAGTTTGTAAGTCAATGGTGGACAAGGCGATTAAGGTGACATATCTATCTCCAGATGAGGCATGGAAGATGTTTCAAGACGTTTTAGAAAGCAAAAAACTTCTTCAAGATCTACGAATAGGGCCCCTTGCATGGCAAGTGTGCAGAGAGTGTGGTGGACTTCCGCTCTTGATTGAAAAAGTAGCGAAAACTTTCAAATTGAAAAACACTGAAAGTCTTTGGAGTGATGGGTTGAATAGTTGGAGGATGTGGCCCAGTCAAGAATGCAAAGGCATTAGGGAAATGTATGAATTGTTGAGATTTTGTTATAATGACTTGGGTGATGATCGGTACAAGAAATGCTTTCTGTACGGTGCATTATATCCCGAAGAGAGCGACATCAACATAGATTCATTGTTGGAGTGTTGGGCGGCAGAAGATCTCCTTGGCTATGGCAATGACGCGAGAAAGGTTCGTGTAATGATGGGGGATCTAATATTGACTCACCTAATGAATGTGTCATTGCTCGAGGAAGGTAAGAGTGATTATCATGTTACCATGCACAAATTCATCCGACAAGTGGCCTTGTACATATCGGAAGATAATCCTGAATGTAAACATCTAGTGGAAACTAACAAAGAGATACGAGAACCGCCAGATGAGGAATTTTGGAGTGAGAAAAATAGGATCTCTTTGGGTGACAATGATTTAGATCGATTACCAGATTCCCCAAATTGTAGCATGCTTTCCACTCTCTTCCTACAGAAAAATTTCGGTCTGGAAATAATCCCTCCAGCATTTTTTGAGCATATGATAAATCTTCGAGTTTTGGATTTATCTCACACTGGGATCACATCGTTACCATTGTCTCTTTCAATCTTGATCAGCCTAAAAGTCCTACACCTCAATAATTGCGCACAATTGGTCGAGCTCCCTTCTCACATTGCAGAACTTGTACATCTTGAATCACTTGATATTCATGGGAGTGGAATCACTTACATCCCACCGCACATTGAGAAGTTGATATTTTTAAAGCGCTTGTGGGTATCCTTTGGAAATGGAAATAACAATCAAGGTGTGAGTTTCAACTACGACACGATTTCAAAACTTTCTAGATTGGAAGAATTGGTTGTTGATGTGAAATCACCCGAGCAGTGGACTAATGAGGTGGTAGAGAATGTAATGAAAGAAGTGGCTACGCTGAAAAAATTCAAGAGACTGAAGGTTTGCTTTTCCAATTGGGTTGTCGATGTCATAGAGATTGCTCCTATGACTATTCGTATCCTCGTTCCGGAAGCTAGAATTCTTCTTAGTTATATCAGGAGGAGTTCATGGAGAGTGGTCAGAAAAATTGGGCCGTTTCGCTTTTTCATTGGTTGCCAAAACTCGGAATTTTGCCAGAATTTGAACTTCGTTAGATACAAAAAATATGTCAAGTACTGCAATGGTGCTGGTAGCAATACTCCCATTCTTGAGGTCCTTGCGGAAACTGAGGGATTCGAATTAGTCAACCACAAGGGCATCAAGCAACTGTCCGACTTTGGAACTGCAAACATGAACAAGATCCAAGGTTGTCTGATTGAAGGTTGCAACGCGATTGAAAGCATCATGGATACAGTGGGTAGTGTGTTGCTACCAAACTTAGAGCAATTGTTTGTAAAGAATCTACCCATGTTGCGAAGCATTTGGAAGGAAGGACCACTTCAACCTGGAAGCCTAACCAAATTAACAACTCTAGTTTTATCCAACTGTGGTATTCTGGACAAAGTTTTTCCTCTCGGTGCGATACAAAAGCTTTGTGAAGTCCGGTACTTGAAAGTTGAGAAGTGCAATGAAATTGAAGAAATAATTCCAGAAGCTGATGCTGTGGGAAATCTTCCCATACTGCCAAAACTCGAGGCACTGATTCTCCTTGACATGACAAAGTTAAGGAGCGTTTGTGCCATTGAGTCATTGGAGTGGCCATCCTTGGAGAAGCTTGAGATCATCAAGTGTCCAGGTTTGTGTAGGCTGCCTTTCAACAAAGGTAACTCGGCAAATTTGGAACATATCGAAGCAGAGCAAGAGTGGTGGGGAGCATTGCAGTGGCAGAATCAAGAGGACAAAGAAGGGCTTCAGAAATTATGCATCTTTAGGTAATGTTTCATCTTTGATTATCAATGTGTTTTTTTTGGGTTTCTGAAGCAGTTTTAAAGAGATCTTTTGGAGAACTCTTTTGGTTGCTAGATTTCGAAACTTGATTTCAGAAAGGAACTCAGGAATTTACCCCACCTGTGACTCCTTTCCTTTTGGCTACCCCTCGGGCATCTGTCCAACTTCCAACTGTGAAGCGAAGTCCCACGTGGCATGTGTACCAAACTTATCCACACCCCTAAAGTAAAGAACTGGCAAGCCAAAATTGATGTTAGCCATTTTTTGGCTGATTCTTCCAATTGCGTCCCTTGAATGCTGGACTTGGCGTTGGGCTTTGATGGGTATTTCAATCTTTTCGCACTAGATGTTAGACATTTTTCGCGATTACGAAACTGCACTTATCAGACTTTTGGGATTCTCCATTTGGGTCCTTTGTCTTCTTGTTGAAGGGCATTTTTGTCAATACAACAAAAGTAGCCTAATAAAACAAATGTTGGTCCTTCCCCAAAAAAATTGGGTAAAAGTCATAATTTTTTTTCCCCATTCCTTTTGTCGAGACAAACCGATAATCACAACAAATTTGACACAAACTAACAAACGCAAAAAAAAAAAAAAAAAGAAGAAGAAAGAAAGTGATTTTGGCACTCTCCATTGATCTTGGCACTCCAAAGAGGGAGTGCGAACATCAATCTCTATATGGACTTGATCTTGGCACTAAATTAATTTTGACACACAGGCTCCAAACAACGGGTACAATACTCGTGCTGGGCACGAGGCATTGCACCTAATATGAAGTACATAAACGCGAGGGCACTCTCACTTCAATAACTAGCTTTTGGGGTTGATTTCTACCCCAGACCATTTAACATGTTATCAGAGCTAGGTGACAGAGATGGGTAGGGTTCGTGTCTTTGGCTTGCACGCGGTAGCTGCCGCTAAGTGAGCAAGTTCCGCGTGAGGGAGGGTGTAGCAAAATCCCACATGGCCTGGGTACCAAACTAATATGAAGTATAGAACCGTGAGGGTACCGTCACTTCAATAACTAGCTTTTGGGGTTGAGTTCTACCCAAAACAATGTAACACCATCAACTTTTTTTTGCTTCCCCCAAGGAACTCTTACCCAACCTTTTGCCATCTCCTCCATTGACTCCCTTTCCCTGAGCAACACCCTCCCGTGATTTCAAAGCACGCTTCAAAACACGTGCACACCAAATTTTTGTTTTTTTTTTTTTTCAGTTATCAGCAAAGAAGTAAATAAAAACTTGTTCTATCGCAAATTGAAAAAGCAGAAAGAGTAATTCTATTTGAACCCGAAATAGTTCTCTTCAACTCCATGTCCTCTGTACACCCAGTACAATAGATAAAGAATTCTCTCTACACCCAAAATTGTTCCACTATCAACCTTAGCTATATATTGACCCATGTTTAACCTTAATTGGAAACTTTAACAGAAAAGTAATTTCCACAAAAAAATCTTCTGAGACTGACATATCAATAGAGATGTCTTCATGTTTTGTCATTCTAACCATCCGTATTTCATAGATCATGCAATGATCAAGCTCCATGAAGGAAAGATGGTCGTAAAGAGCTTTTGAGAATTAGCAGAAATGGAGTTTCCTTCTTGTTAGGATGTGGTCGTGGGCGGTGCTGAGTCTCCTGGTGGTGAGTAATTTCATTCTTTTTGTTTGTACTCTTGTGTTTCAAGTATGCTGCAACAATTTTACATGTATGTGTTTTTTATAATGGCAGTAGCTGAACTACTGCCTTCTGTTTGGTTGTTGTACTCTTGGAAATAAATGCTGTCAACTGGCCATGTAATGTATAATTTCCTAAATGTGGTTTGTTCGTGGTCATGTCTTGTGTCTTATGTTCAAACTGGCCACTTATATGACTGATTATTTGTTTATGAAGCTTTTCGTGTTCTCCGGTCTAAGTTCTAGCCGCTTGAGATTACTAATGATCGTTACCCGGATCCCCTCTAGCTTGACTTATCTTTTATGAGCCCAAAAATGTGCATAACTGGTGGATATGCATTTTAGCAGGGGAAGAAGATCACCTCCTGTACCCAACCCCTCCAAAATCTACTCTTTGGGTCTCACCCGGGACCCACACTAATGATTCGAACTGTTCAATAACACAATGAGTTAGAACCTTCTTAGAAGATGAAAGACAGTCATTGTGCATGTCTAATTTGATTCAAGTAATTCACTATTTTTGATTGTCTTTTTTTGGAGGCAGGCCTCTTTTTTTTTGCTTCCGTTTCATGAAATGTAGTTGGGGATAAATTGGGTGCAGACTTAACCTTTGGCATAGCATGATAGGCAAGAAATGATTGTCCTCGTGCCCGAAATCCCTGAGCCAGTGCCCATGTTTCGTTTTTTGTGTTATTTTTTTTAACTCGACCTGACTGGTGGATATACGTACATTTTATCTGGGGAACCAGCTCACCTTCTGCATCCATATCTCGACTCCTCCGAAGTCCAAACTCTACTTTCTGGGTCTAACACAGGACCCACACTAATGGTTAGAACAGTTCAATGTGATAGAACCTTCTTAGGGAAAAAAAGAAAGCTGCTGTGTCTAAATTGATTCCGAGTACTTTCTTATTACACATTTTTTATGCCAATAGGGCATTTATTTGCGCAAACCGATGTTATTTTCAACTCTCTCTCTGATAAGCCAAAACACATTTCTCCTCCTTTTGGTGTCCAATGGAGTCTGGAGCAACCTCCTCAAGTAGCTAAACAGCAGTGCGAATGAGAGCAAATCTACGAGTAGTATTGTCATTAGGTGTATGTATATATGTATGAACTCACCATTAAACATGTTTGAAAGATGAACGTTTGTAAGAATTTTTGTCAAGTGGGCAATTTCCTAACAAGACAACAACCGCACAAGGCACTCCAACAGTGATAACCACAGCATTCTTCTCTACGCTAACAAAAAAATTACAGTAAGAATAGGCAACACAATACGCAACTTCATGATAAACTTTGATGAAGGAAGTTGGAGGTGAGCACATCCGACCATTGTTTCAATACAGTGGTGCTGGCCGGTACTCAGCTTGACTGTGGCTCAAGCCACTTTCTGGAAATCTGTAAATCACGTACTCCATTTGAATGCTGAAAATGATGTCTTTGAATCCCGAACACCTTTACTAACGTCTAATTCTCAATCGCGCATTACAAGACGGTATGATTCCCTCCCACATCCTATATAGACACTCTAAAAGAATGAAGAAAAGAAATACAACTCCATAAAATGGGATACACGTAAATGTGTTTTTAACGTGAAATTGCCAACCAAGGAGGTCGGCCTATGGAGCTTCTTACACTTTGAAATCTACAGCCATTGCTACGTGTGCCCAAAAGTCATCGCAGTGTGTAGCGGCAACAGTGATTCAATTGTACTTTTGGATTCTATTCGCAAACTTGTAGTGTCATAGGAGTCGGTGTATTTTAACCTGAAATGCTTACGCCTATGCGTTATTGCTTGTAGTTCTTTCCGAACCGCTATGATAACTTTGTACAGGACATTTGGCGTTTGACAACGTGAATGAAAGTTTTGTAAACCACTCAACTATAGAAAGGGAGAAACTGATATGTTGCATCAGAGAGAGAGAGAGAGAGAGAGAGAGAGAGAGAGAGAGAGAGAGTCAACAATGATTGAACCAATAGAAAGCCTTATTTTTAGCAAATCTCAAAACAAGCGAGTGAGAGAGTCAACAATGATTGAACCAATAGAAAGCGTTATTTTTAGCAAATCTCAAAACAAGCGAGTGAGAGAGTCAACAATGATTGAACCAATAGAAAGCGTTATTTTTAGCAAATCTCAAAACAAGCGAGTGAGAGAGGGAGAATACTCAAAACACAAAAGACACACATGCTGAGTAGAAAATGCAACGGCATCAAAACCCAACACTATAAGCATGGTCACATGTCTACAAGAGGCACACAAAGTTTTGGGTCTTCACTGCAAGTCTGCAAGTAAACTTCAAAGAGCATAACAAAACCGAACTATGAAATTAAGAAGAAAAAACATCAGTGCAAAAAGCAAGCCAAAATACTCGAAACACAAAAGAGACACATGCTGAGCAGAAAATTAGACATTTGTGGAACGATAATTCCTTCCTCCGCTCCAACGGTCTTGAAGGAGTTTCCACCACCAGCACGCCACTCAACTACAAACAGCAAAACAACAAGGAACATCACATATCTCTGTCATTATGAGAGTAAGAAAAAGCATTACTCGAAGTGCCTAAATTTGGTCAACTCTTTGCGATGATCAAGTATTGTGACAAGAAAAGAGGGTCCTTAGTTGGGGATGCAGCTGTAAACAATATTTCATGGATTTCAAATCATCTGCCCCGATACCTTAGCAGCAGAGGGCTAAGTCAAATGCTACACTTGTTCTAGTAAGCATCCAAATGTAGCAGCTTATGAAAACACGAGAAAAACAAGAGCTTTTGGTAAGCACTTTGAAATCACCATGTGAAAAAAACCTTCAACCTGCCAAACCGACCTGCAATGGAACCCACGTTTGGGAAGGATCAAGGATGAACGGGTTAAGTTGGGTGGGTGATAAGCTGTGTGGTGGCGGATTGGGTTGGCTGCGAGTTAAACCTTCTCAACCCTCCATGAACTCGACCAAACCTACTATGCTTAAAAATTTCACATCATATAAAACTTTTAAGTTCTAGTTTAGTTTTACGGTTAAACTTGCTCTCTAAGATATGAAGAACTGTTTGTTGCTGCTGTTCTTTGATAAGGCGGTCAGAGGTGTTTGGGTCAGATTACACGCAACTTGACTAATCCCCTCCCCTTTTCCGTCAAAGGCAGGCCATCCACGGTAGGACAAAAGAATTCACAAGAAATTACTTTCTTGTGGCCTAACCCCAAGAGTCGAACTGTGAGCAATTGTGTGGAGAGCACACCCATCACCAACTGAAGTAACCCTCAGGATTTTTGTTGCTGTTGTTTGCTCTTCTTTACATGACCTTGTTAATCATCTATTCTCTTTTTTTGCAATCTTATTTTTTTATTTTGAAAAATCTTTACCCGCCCAACTCATCTTGTCCACAGTTTGAAATTGCTGAAAATTTCAGCGGACCCGTTGGTTTTGAGACTGCAGATTGGATGCAGGTGAAAAAGCATTCAATCCGCCAAATACGGGTTGGTTGAAAATTTATCGCATATTCCGTTGAATTCTCGCGCACATCTCCGCGAGAACATGACTAACCTCTTAGGCCCACGACCATTGAAATGTTTGAAACTCGAGATTCAGCAGACATTTTTATCAGAATTTGTTTTGCTATGGCCACACACACAGTCACAAGATGGGAGGGCCAGTCCCCCTTGTCAGTGGTGTGTAAGTGTGTTTATGTGTGGAGTTAGAACTTTTGTTGGAAAAAGTATATGAATACTAAATTAAACTTACCAAGTCATTTGTAGCTTCCAAACTTTCCCCCCGACTAAATGCGTCAATCTAGTCTTTTGTTAATTGAGCCATCAGATCCCCATCCCTTCTCAATGGGATAAAAAGACGAGTCAAATAATCTTCATGTTTTGTGCTCAGATCCGACTCATACCACTTTAGTGCATCCCACCATTCCTTCTCCCCTTTGATTACCTTCAAATTTGTACTGGAGACATCCATGGAAGAAAGCTTTTCGAGCTTTGGGCAGTAAAAGGTGACCATCCTTTCTAATTTCGGAGCTATCCTTAGGCCACTGGAGATGCTGACCAGTTCTGGTAGCTCAAGAAGTGAAATCTTCTTCAAGTTCGGGAGAAAAAGGCCCGACTTTGAGTTGGAACTTTTGAGACTCACGAGGCTGTCAATTTTTGGACAGTCTTCAACTATAAGCTCTTCCAAGTTTATGAGATTACTAAGCATGTCGATTGTGAAAAGGGTAGTCAAATTGGGGCACGTATGCAAAGCCAAGTACTTCAGATAGGACAGAGACCCTTTCCCAACTGGCCCTTTCCAAATGCTCGCCATATTCTTCATGTACCGAATAATCATTTTCTTTAGTGATCCAAGTACAATAGTTTCATCAATATCCATGAAATCTTCGGATTCACTCCTACCATCTTTTCCTTGATAATACTGCTTAGAATCAATGATGGTCCGAAACTCATTACATTCCATCACCAAGCAAAACTTTACTTCATCCATATTTTCATGCCCAAACTCAGATAGGCTCTTAGCGGTCCAATGGCACTGTAGAAAAAAAGCATTGGCATGTTTGAATACCTTGGTAATTTCATTTGGTATGTGACTTCCATTTATGTACTTCAAGCCTTTCTCCAGTTTCTCCTGATTATTGAATTCCTTTTCAACATCCTGGGGTAAACGGGAAATGAAGTGCTCTTCGTGACGGCCAACTGTAAATCTGAAGTTCGCCAAACTTGGAAATATCGATAAGAGGTCTTCCAATATTTTAGCGGTGGGTAAATACAACTTCAGGGTTCTCAACTCTTTTAAGTTACGCAGATCAGCTATAATAGCTTCTACTTCAACATCCCACCACTCTCCATATGGAGTCACATCAATGATTAGCTCTTTCAGGCGTGAGAGATTCGGCAAGACCTTCCTCGGAATTACAGTTTGATTTGCATATCCATAGAATGACACTTTCAAGCACGTCAAATTAACTAGTTTGGCAATCTCCTTTGGTAGACACATAATTTCAGTTCCTTCAAGATCAAGCACCTCAAGATTCGTGAGTTCTCCAATTTCAGGTGGCAGTTCCATTAGAAGCTCACAGCTTCTCAAAAATAATTTTTGGAGTGGTACTAATATGGAAATACATTGCGGCAAAGAGTTTATTTCAGTATACGATAAATCTAGCACGCGGAGGATAGAAAAGTGCTGAGAGATTGTTGGAGGAACTTCCATTGGATCACAGTTCAATTTTTCTAATTCTCGTGGGTCTGAAGGAGTTTCCTCCAATTCTTCCAATCTGATCTCCTCCAAGAGTTCTTCCGACGAGTGTGAAACTTCATCTGTCTCTCTTGTCAAGGATTCCTTGTCTTCTGGAGATAATTTCTGTCCTTGTGTGACTACCTCTCCCATTTCGTTCAATCGGATCAATTCCTCCATGGACAATACACCTCGTTCTGGGGCAGTGTCACTGGTACTCCCATATTCTGATATACCTATTGTGGCATCAGAATATTGGTGCACTTGCACTTGCAAATGTTCCGAATTTTCCTCTCCCCTTGACCTCGGATCTGGCGCGGATAAATTCTGTTCATCAGGTGTTGGGAAGCCTGAAAACACATAGCATTAGCATTGTCTGAGAGGCTATCTAAAGAAAACCATGATTGTAATGTTAATGACTTTCGTCCAGTCTACGCGCATGATGGGTGTTCCACTGAAGGAGTGGAACATATTATAGGGTCCAGATTTTATGTTTCATTAATTCTTTTTGATCTAAAAAAGTTATCAACGTTATCGAAAGATGCAGACCAAGGCAAAGAGCTGAACCCATGTGTTTCGAAAAGCACAATAACGGTCAACTAAGAAGCCAACGAATCCTTTTTCTCCGTTCAGAACCGCTGCACCGGACTTCGAGACATGTTCCACAGTTCGCTCGCCTGCACGCGTGCATGAGTGTGGCAGGCCTTGAGCATGAGTGTGGCAGTCAGGGCCGACCCTAATGTTTGAGTTGCCCAAGCCCGGTTCAAGTTTGGTTGCCCTCTTAATATTAAATCATAAAAAATATATATACAAGTAAAAAAAAATATCAGCCTTACATTGAATGTTTAGTTTGAATTACATCAAAAAATAAAAATCGAAATGTAATCTCGCTTATAGTTCTTTACGATTAACACGATCCGATTCAAAGAAAACAAGAGAAGTTGATTAACATGATCCGGTTGTAGTTTCGTAATTTAACTAAAATAAACTTTTAAAAAAATTTATTCAACTAGGAAAAATTGAATTAAACATAACAAAGTATTGCTCATACTTGTGTTTTCTCGAACTACTCATGTTATCAACTTTACTCTCGTGAAAATATTATTTAAAAAATTATTTATTTTAAAAACTTTTTTTTTTTTTTATCAAAGTTGGCTGATTAGAAATATATAATTTTGGTTAATTTATTGTCAACATTCATTTATTTATGAATTCGCTTTGAAAAGTTAGAAATAACATTAAAATAAACTAAGAGAGAATAAAGGACACTTTATGGAGTGCAAAATATTTAAGCCTTCAAGTGTCTTATTACGACTTGGTAGTAAGGTGGTGTTAACATGGATGTCGCGTGGCGTACGTGTGGTGGGTGAGTCACACGGGTTCTTCTAGAAGATCAGCGGTTAATTGACCGTTGGGTGCACCTACTAGAATATATGCGATCACGGTCGGTCAATCGAATGGTCCACGATGATACCTGTTACGAACCTGTTCGGGTGTACCAATTGGGTGTGGTCAGTTATAACATTGGTTGGATAAAGGTGCAATCGGCACCGTATGATCTAATCTAACAGCTACAGAAGAACGGATGCAATCCCATGGGAACGGGTGGAAGCCCATGCAAACAGGTGCATCCGGATTCGTAAATAAAGCCTAGGTCACAGCCATCGGGACACAGAAAAATCTAAAAGTCTCCCTTACTCTATTAAGTTTTTTAGTAAAAGGTGAAAGAATAGTTCGCTTTGTGCTCATCGCACGGCTGCGTCCTTACTCTATTAAGTTGCTTTATTGTCCTTTTAATTCTAACTCCGCAAAAACGAATTTAACATAACCTTGGTTCGTTTAATTTCTTCTAATATAAATTTAAAAAGAATTTTCTCCCTCTTCTACATTTATAATATCTTTTATAACAATATATTCTAAGTATCTAATATATTATTTTTCTTTTTGTAATTTTCTTGTTTTTCTTAAAATTTCTAATCTGCTTAGCAGAAAAATATTTCTGCTTCAGATATATATTACTCTTAGTATAAGGCCCACTGTGCTTCCAAAATAATAACAATATCCAAAATTTTTTACCATTACCTGAACGTAGTTGGCGTAAGCGTCTGGCGTTGGCAAGCTTCCAGTTTATAGAGGTGGCGTTAGTGTTACTTTCATCAAGATCCATTTCATCAAGTTCAATTTGTTCGTCTATTCTGAGCAGAGGTGAAACAAGAGTCCCGACGTGAGCAAATGCATATAACCGCTCTGGAAGACCATCAATAATAAGCTCACTCACTGATGCCGATTGGAGATTATAACGAAGAAGAGCCCGACAGTCATACACCATCAAAACATCCCCATTTTCAAGAAAGCACTCAATCCTAACCTTCTGAATGTTACGTCCGATATGTCGTTCATATACGGTGAAAGTACGAGTCCAAGACTCTTCAACACCATAATCCTTCATGACCCATATCTCAATTCGATCACCAAATGATGTATTCAAAAGCATTAGTTTCCCTTCAAACACTCTCAAATTAAAACTCCCGCGTCCTAATTCCAGTTCAGGACGTGGAATAACAACGAATTCTTCGGTGTCCATATTGAATGAGACAATAAGCTTAGCATCGCTGACCCAATGAAGAGCACCATTCACAAATGCTTTGCACGCCGATTGTCCTAATCTCAGAACAGGGCTATTGTCTTTAAGTCGTTTCCAAGTGGTACCCCCTAGAGTAAAGATATATATCATTTGTAGCAAGCGATTAAAATCGCCATGTTCTAGAGAATCTACAACTGCGACAACTTTGTATTTGTTGGTCTCTGGGATTACACCAAATCCCACAACTATATCAAGAGGTCCGTCTTCCCTGCTAACTGGTGGGGGAATTTGGATATATTTTCCGGTACAAGGATTACAAACATAAATCTCGTACCTCTTCATAGGATGCACCAAACAGATCAGACCATTGCAAGAACCCATTACACGAAATTCCTTGAAGTCTGGTATTTCTAATCTAACTTTATTGCAAGAGTAATCATTTGGGGTTTCTTCGGTTTGTACGAAGTACAATGAGTAGATACGTTTATAGAGATTTTTACCTGTGAGTAACATAAAATGGAGAGAAGTTGGACAACATTTCTTGATTGATCTAGTTACATATAGAAGTCTATTTTATGAACTTGTTTGTATGTATAAATAAAAATCATCATTAATATGAGAATGTTATTGTACGTGTTGAAAGCCATGTGTATAGATATGAATATCAGGACTATTGACTATGAAATTTTGCCTAGGATTACCTTCTGTGCATCTGCTAAATTCGTAACACTGGAGGATGAGATTGGGAGTCCTTTGGGATGAAAACTTCAGGTGTTTGTCAACAAAGTCCGGGTTGTGTGTGAAATCGCGCACGCCCTTGCACAAACTCCGGGCTCTGAGAAGAGATTTGACGGGTAATCTTGAAAATATCTCGCTGGTTATTTCGTCTGGCAACCAGTCCATAGTATGATCGGATTACTACTGTTTTGGGATGTAGAAGAAGGAAGCAAAGTGGGATTTTTACATATGCAGGTGAATTTAGGAGAATGAAAGCACCAATCGGTCCAATTCAATGCATTGTATTAGTCTATGTTCATTTAATACTACACGCAAAACCGAAAATGATGGGAAATTGAACAAATGATTAATTCAGTAATGTAACCACGGTAGTTGCCGAGCAAAACAAAAATGTAAACATGGCGTAATTGATACATGGGGTGGATAATTTCGTACCAAGCAACAAATGAGGTCACAAAGCTGTGCTTATGGACAGGACAATGGATACTGTAGAATCAGTCTGGATTCGACTATGGCTACCGAAAATAGTGGTGCCTTCGGTGTAGATATAGTATGTGGGGGCATATTTCAAGATTCCACAAAAATAATCAGAATTATTCATTAATTTTGAAATAATTTTTTAATTGGACCTTCAACAAAAAAATCAACTCAATTGAATAAGGTAAGCGTTTGATCCAATTTTTCAAATTTTCATTCAAAATTCAGGATCCAAAATTTTGAATGAAAAATTTAAAAAAAATTGAATAAAGTATTTACAATTTTCTTATTTCGCTGTTACTTTAAGCAGAACTTCTGAAAAATTATTACTCCAATACTGAACGCCTTGTATCATTTGAGTGTACCCCACACGCCTATTTATGGACCATCGTTATCTTTGTTGTCGATAACCCAATGATAACAACATAAGATTAGTAGAGTACTCCCTTTTTTTTTTTTATAGAATGAAGTGACAACATAAGATTAAACAATTCACTTTTCGTTTGATCTTCAACAAATACTATCTTGTACAGCAAGCTCTGTGGAAATGAGGGTGGGTTATCGTGGTGACTCATAGTGGAGCCCACACTTTCTTGGCCGTTTCCTTCAAAGGAAAATAGTTTTACATTGAAATGTCACTTCATCTCAACATAGAATGATATACTCCCTCCGTCTCCATTTTATTGTCCCAGTTTACACTTTTTGCTGCCCAAAAAATATTGTCCCATTTCAAAACTAAATGGGCATTAGGTAATGAATTCTCTCTTTTACCCCTCATTTTGAAATTAATACTACTAAAAAAGTAAGAAATTGTAATGATTGAAGGGTAAAATGAGAAAAGTAGATTTTGAAAAGTGCAATGATTGTGTTTCCTTATTTAGTAGGAATCTCCAAAAGGGACCATAAAATAGGGACGAAGGGAGTACTTTACAAAGAAAGAAAACCAAAATCGGAACAGAATGTCTAAGTATCCGGAAAACATACACAGAATTTACCTAGAAATTGAAAATCAGTTGTCCAGATTCACTCCAAGTGAATCTGGACCATTAATTTTTAAATTCTCAGTTAATTCTGTGTATTTCTTCTAGATGTGTAATGGTGCTCCCTCGGATAGAGTTTTCCATGCTGGAGTGGATTCCATTTCGCACTGCTTATTTTATAGTCTCAGTCGAAAGGAGACGACGAGTACTACCTTTCCTCCCAACCTCTTTAAGCATTTTTATTTATTTATGAAAAGATGTATTTTGAATCAAATAAAAAATTACTTTGCATAATTTTTTAAACTTTTCGTACCCAATCGAAGATCTAATTTAGTGCAAAGAAATTAAAAAGTAATGTACGAAAGTATTATATTTTTCATTCAAAAATTACACATTTATTCGTAAAAGATACATGGCGGAGTGAGTTATTAGTTGCTAGCTCAAGAAGCTGGGGAGACTTTTTTTTTGGGTAAATAAGCTGGGGAGACTTGAACAAAGACCCGAGCAACAATGATCGAATTTGTGGATTTTTTAGTGTCTCAAAAACATTTGCGCAAATAATCTCTGCCTTTGATTCTTGAGGAGGTAATTCATTCTCTTTCTCTCTCTCTTTCTCTCTCTCTCTCTCTCTCTCTCTCGTCTCTCTTTCAGCGTTGAGGTAAGGGGCTGTTTGATAGCTTAAAGCTGAAAATTGAAAATTGAAAATTAAGTACTGAA
This sequence comes from Gaultheria prostrata, assembly GCA_036023075.1. Taxonomy (NCBI): domain Eukaryota; kingdom Viridiplantae; phylum Streptophyta; class Magnoliopsida; order Ericales; family Ericaceae; genus Gaultheria; species Gaultheria prostrata. The sequence continues at coordinate 7,351 of JAXBDA010003860.1, read as the reverse complement.
AATTGAATGCTGAATTTATTAAGTTAATAAGCTGTTTGATATGTACTGAATATTAAGCACTGGAATAAATAAGTTGTTTGATCTTTACAAGGAGTTGAATATTAAATTCACTAATTTTTTTTTACTTTATCTTTCATACATTCATACTGGAATGCATAAACAAATAAAAAACGTACATTTATCAAAAGAATAAAAATATGCAGAATATTGGCAAGATGGTGGTATAGCGGTGGTGGTATTAAATTCACTAATTTTGTTAGTTTGCCTTTCATATATTCGTATACTGGAATGCACAAATGAAATCAGTAAATGAAAAAAAAAATACAAATTTTGTTAGTTTGCCTTTCGTATATTCTCTCCAACTCTATTGTGTTGTGGAGTCTTTTAAAAAACTTTATCTTTCCCTACCTGACTCTAAACCTGTGCTTTCTGCTTCTTAAAATCAATGTATGATGCGTATTCAACCTCTTCTACTACTAGTTTCATTCCAGAACCAGCCCTTGTCAATCCATGGTCTATGGATCGTTTGGCTCGAGCTTTAGAAAGTTCACATCGAAGCATACAAGTCCATGTTTCAGATTTTGAAGGCAAGCTTAATGAAGATGAGGATTGTGATTGGATAGCATCTCTAGAAAGTTTCTTTGATTGTAAAGACCTCTCAGATGTAAGAAAGGTACAATTTGTTGCAACAAAACTGTAGGGCCATGCTCTGATTTGGTGGCAACAATATCAACGTAGCAGGGATCGAAGCGGAATTCCAAGAGTCAACACATGGACAGAAATGAAGCTGAGGCTTGACGAAAAGTTCTTGCCCTGATATTATTCTCATGTGAGAGTCAGACATTTTACCAATGAGGTCCTTTTAACTTCTAATGTTGCCGCTATTAGCTCACTCAATTAATAAAAATGAAAAGGACACGTGGCTTTTGAGACTCGAACCTCACTAGTCAATACTCAAAACAAATAGAAGGCCCAACATAAGTATGTGATGTCCAAACACTTATACCAGTAAAAAATTCCATAAAAAAAAAAAAAAAAAAAGTGCCGGCCACAAAAAGCTGATGATTCTTTCTCCTTTTAGGCTGTTTTTATACCCCTAATTTTATAATTAAAAAATCATCGCATGGCTGTGTTTACATTTTGGATGTGCAGAGGATCTAAGGAGGGAAAAGAAAAGCAAGGGGGGATGGGGGAAAATTTAGCTTCACAAGCCACTTTTGAGATGCAAACACAGCCTTCAGGTTCATAAAATTCTTCATTTATAACCCTATTTCTGGGTATCTCTAGGTTGAGGCAAGTATACCTTCAATCCTTCTTTTTTTTTGGGTAAATACTTCAATCCTTCTTAAAGTGTCACTAACTCCCATTTGATCCGAGTGCTTATTTAAGGCAACCAAGTTAGAAGAAGTGGATGTCTCGGACCTCCTTTTCTCAGAAGAAATTTCCTCTACTGACTCCTCCATCACCTGCTTCAAATTCTCCACCACCTGACTCATTCTAGGGGCGTTTCTTTGGATCCATGTTCAAGCAGGTGTCCACCAGCTTGGCAATCTGGCGAGCTGCACTGAGAGAGTATTGATTTTCCAGACGTGGATCAATGATTGTGCTAAACCCAACCTGTCAGCTGGGTGCAGCTTCACCCATTCTAGAAGCAACTGGTCTAGTATCTCATAAAGCACTACACCAAAACTATAGACATCACTCTTGACTGTGGGTCGGCCAGTGCCGATGTATTCTGGGGCAGTATATCCAAATGTCCCAGCCACCTGCCATAAAAAATAAGGGGGAAAATAACAAAAAGGTTCTCAACTGAACCTCAACAATAATTCATGTGTACAAACCATCACGCGAGACTTTGCTTTTCAATCATGAATATAAAAAGGATTACGGGAAGCAAAAATGAAGTATGAATATGCAAGAATGATAATTAGAATCCACGGCTCCATGCCATTTCAAAAGAAACAATAATCGTTATTCATTCACATTCAGAGTCCCAGATGATGTAGGAAGAGCAAGAATAAGATTGAAAAAGAACCCTAAGCATTCCTGTGCCTAAGCAAGTAATGACGTCTCCATACAAAACCCTTATGAAAATGTAATACATTCCATCAACTGATTAAAACATCCCCTGTAGAGTCCTTTATATCGACTTTATAGTAGGTAACAAGAAGATGAGGCTAAAGAATGTACAGCCATTATTTCTAAAGTCCTAAATTAAGTACCAAAACAAATCAATCTAGTAAGAATAGAAGTCCACATATAATCTTTCTTGTACCCCATTGTTTCTCCCTGGCTGAGAAGAACTAACTTCGATGATCTAGATCCAATTAGTGAACTTCAAGATAAATCCATTCATTGATTTCCTTTAATTTTTGGGGTGGGTTGGCGTCTTTGGTTGATGGAGTGCTAGAGAAATCTGAGGGCGCGCAAATGAGGCCTGAGATCAATTTTTATACACATATCTAGTTTTCCATAGGATGGCAACAACGAGTTATCATTGATGGCGGTGGCTGACAATCAGGCTATAGTTTCTCCACTGTTGTTGGGGCTGCTCATAAAGCTTTCGTTCTGCGGTGACAATGGCAATGTGGCGGTTGTAGTGGAGTTGTGGCAGTGTTAGGCTGTAGATCTGAGGAAAGTTAATTTGGTTGCCATCTGATGTAGTCAAATCTGTAGCTGCAAGCTGTGGTGCAGACTGTGATGATGGTGAACTTTGAGAAAGTGACAAGCTAATGATTGATGTGGATGATCTGGTGATGACTATTGGATGGTGGGAGTGGGACGATCAACAAGATAGGGTCTCCAACTAATGATATCTCCGTACAAAAATGATAATCAATATCTATAAAAATATATCCCATCGACTAATTGAAACATCTTCCGTAGAGCCTTCTTTAGGCTCTACAAGTGGTAAGAATGTTAAGGATAAAGATTGCCCCACCCTATTTCCTAAAATTCCAAGACAAGCTAAATCCGATATAACTAAGAAGATAAACGTCAAATAGCAAAGCAATCTAATAAAAAAAAGATTTCATCCAAACTTTCTTATCATGAAAAGAAATCATTCTAAATGAACCTCACAGAGAGACAGAGAGAGAGAGAGACAGAGAGAGAGAGAGAGAGAGAGAGAGAGAGAGAGAGAGAGAAGTGATAATTTGAAAAACCGTGGTTGATTCCCTCAACAAATTGGCTGACATGTTAAGATTTACAAATGGTAAGTTCATAAAGTGTTAAATGAGGAGATGTAATAGTTTGACCTGCTATGCTAAGTACAAATTGGAGTACATGAATTTTAAGGTCTCGGTTGTACACAAACTACTTACCCCCATAGATACTGTATCATAGTCATCAGTTGGGCCTTTCTTTGCGAGCCCAAAGTCAGAAAGCTTTGGCTTGAAATATTCATCCAAGAGCACATTTGAAGGATTGAAGTCTGGATATATCACCTTCAAGATTAACATCAGAAAAAATACTTCAACTACTTGTAAAGTAGCATGTTGGCCAGTGCATGTAAAAGTTGGTGATAATTGGATTTATCAAATATTGGCCAGTTCATGTAAAAGTTGGTGATAATTGGATTTATCAAATATTGGCCAGTTCATTTATGCATCTGGTATCAATGACTACTAATTGGTGTATTTCAGTAGTGCCTAGTATATGGTCAGTGTTAGAGCTTGTCCCACATTGGATAATTCTAACCTCGAAAGCTAGTATATGATTTGGGCGGCCTCTCCACTCATTGCCAACTGGTTTCGAGTTGGATGCTTTAACATGGTATCAGAGTTAGGCTTTTGGACAAGACTCTATGTCGTTGATGGTTGGTTCCCCCTTTATTTGTAGTTGATGGTTGATAGTTGTCGTATGTATTGAATCGTTTGTCTACCTCTCCACGTACGGGTTAGGGGTCATACGTGGGGGGAGTGTTAGAGCTTGTTCCACATTGGATAATTCTAACCTCGAAAGCTAGTACATGAGCCTAGGAGGCCTCTTCACCCATTGCCAATTTGTTTTAAGTTGGATGCTTTAACAGTCGGCACAAATCTCTGAGCTGAATTAGAGGGTCTGGATTATGAACAATCATCCACATCTCTTACTAGCTAGTTAGCATAGTGGCTAGAGAACGTTGCATTTTTTGAACTTAAAACACCCAAAGAAGCTGTAATATCATCATTCATGCCTATTGATAACATAAACTGAACCTGGATTTCCAATCCCTCATGCAGATAAGCCAATCCTTGAGCAGCACCGATGATAATTTCTAATCTTGTTGTCCAAGGCAGAGTTGTTGAATCCCTTTTGAAAAGATGATATTCTAAGCTACTATTGGGCATGTATTCAAATACCAATAGACGTTGTATCCCTCTTTTCCCACTCTCATGGCAGTACCCCCAGAGTTGCACTAGGTTAGGGTGATGGACAACACCAAGAAATTGAACTTCAGCAAGCATTCTCTAGAACCCTATATCAGAAAGAAAAAACTGAACATGAGAAACTGTCAAGTAAACTTCACAATAGTTTCCAAAAAAAAAAAAAAAAGAGGCCTCGGGAGAAGGAATAAAGTAATCAAGTATGTCTGTACAAGAGTAATCAAGGATCTTCAATGAATCTAAAACTGCAAGGAATACCAACGTAGTCATTCTATAGGTCTTAGTAGTTACCGAATATACATTCCAAATAATTTCCAAATGACAGCTATCCCAAGCTTGTATTAGACATTACACTCCATCTCTTGTTACACGGTTCACTCCAGCACTTCCTAAGCTTCAAAAATCATGTAGCCAGTCAGATGCCAAATTATACAATTACATTGCCGAGTCCTGAAAACCCTCACTTTATTGATGGGACTTTTGAGACCCTAGTCATCTCACCTGTATCAATAATTATGGTTCTCTGTATGGTGCGACCCCTGCCTTGCCAAGGAGAGGGCATTGAGGGGAGATGTTCAAAAGCACATGAACTATTAGATTTCCCAAGTAGTGCACTGGCATCACTTTATTTGGTTTCCCATGTCTATTCCTAAGGCACTCTTTATTCTCCGGATGGCTATTAGGGGTTACCTCAGGAAAAAGGATAAAATAATCAAATGGGGCATTCAAACTTCCCCCCTGTCCTCTATGCAATCTTCATAATGAAGACTCGAGTCACCTATTCTTCAATTGCCCATTCTCAAGACTTATATGGCTGCAAACTTTGCTCTCTCAGTGGTATTTCTAAGGCCCCTGAACCCTGGAATGCTGAAATCGCTTGGGCTATTGGAAAGTTTGGTGGTAGACCGTCCACAGCTCCATTAGGAAACTGGCTTGAGCTGCTATGGTCTATGGTCTGTTATATTTGAAAAAGGAGGAATTGCAGAGCATTTCAAGGTAATTTTAGGCCGTCCTCCTCTGTCCTAAAAATAATGTTTGATGTTAGGGTTAAACGTTCCCAATTTCAAAATGTAAAGGTTTCTTCCCTTAATAGTGCTTTCTGCCATGCTTGGCAGCTAAGTCCCGGTTTTCTTCTTCATCTCATTGATTGTTGTTTCTTCTTTGTATAATTGTAAGGTATGCCTTCCTAGTTTTCTGTAAATGTTTCTGCTCTCAATAAAATTTGGGATTTCCCAAAAAAAAAAAAAAAACACATGAGGTGCCGGGAGTATGAGAGGTGCAGGTTTCCTCGCTACTAGAGAACGCGAATGGTGGAGTTCATCCTTCACAGATTCTGACCCATTTTCCCCCCTACACACTCATTCTTTCGCTATCGCGCCCTCCTTGTTAGATGGGTGTTGGAACTGGCATAGTTTCAAGAACTCGGCTTTTAAGTGCACTAGGATCTTTCATGCACTTTGATGAAGCAAGGCATTTGTCCATAACATCTGTCATGGGCTGAAATCATCTTTCCACCCTTGAATGTGCTTCGTGAGATTAATTTCTCTTCAAGTTCTGCTACTGAAGGACTACATAAATAAAAAAAATAATAAATAATAAAAATAATAATAATAATAAATAAATAAATAAATAAAACGTATCCGAGTAACTAGAGTCCAACTTCATTGCATGACCCCTACAAAATGCATACTTCAAGTACCCCCACTTTTAGTTGTAGATTTCCAAACAAATGAACTTGGAACCGTGACTTAGTGCATAATATTCATCTGGAGCATAGCTCAGACCACTTCAATCATTATTAAAAACAAGCCCTATAGATCATAGATTCATAACCAACACCATTGTATGTCATAACAGAATGCTATATTTAGTGGTAAACCAACACCACTTGATTCATAATCCTCATCTATTTGACACCACTACTTTAAGCTACTGCAGAGTCAAAGGAAGGGATGGTCAGGTTGGATGTACGCAGCGTTGTCCTGCAAGCAAAGAGGCTGTTTCTGTGACTCGAATTCGAACCCGTGAGCACCACTAATGGGCCTAAACAAGACCACACAATTGTAGGTGGACCTTTGTTCCACGCTCAAAATAATTACCCCAAACGAAAGCTAAAACAGCATAAGTGCAGCTTTAATATCATGGGATAGCATTATACTACTGTAAACAAGAATTACAAAATAATCAATCCGCAAGTCAAATTTGTCCCAGAATTTTGAACCAAACAAGAAACTAGAAGAAAGATAATTTACCTGCGGGCCAGTACACCTTTTAATTGCAACCACAGTAGGGATACCCTTCTCCTTTGGATGCATAATCGTACCCTTAAACACAGTGCCATATCCACCTCGTCCAATCTTTTTGGATATATGAAAATTATTAGTTGCAGTTTTGAGCTCTGCGAAAGTAACACTCTTAAATTGGGCTCTTCTCCAATGAGCACTTCCTGAGAGGGTTTCTCCTTCTGGGATTCTGGTTTTTTCTTGAAAGGAAAGAAACAATTCATTTCTTCAATCTGTAAGTTACAAGTGAAAGCAAAAAAAAAGAAGAGATTTTTCCTTCTTCAACAATTTATTTAAAATTTTCAAAAGGCTTAAACAGATGAAGGGCGTCTGTAATCCATGCATAGAGAGACGGTGTGGGGGAAGTAGACTTGGAAAGGAAACCTAGTGGGAGCTTGGTTTGGATTTTGTGTTTGGTTTCCGGCAATGATCGGAGAGATATATATTGAGAATTTAGAATAATAATTAAAAATAAGATTAATGATTAACTGTGAGCAATGATTAATAATTGGGCCACTTAGTCAAAAATCCAAAACATTTGACATTTTTAAAGGGAAGGACAAGAAACTTTTGCAATCAAACATAAAGACAAGGGCGATGCATGATTACTAAAATACCCTCATGCAAAACTAGTTAAGTGTCATTAATTTTTGAAAGTTGAAAAATCAAAAAAAAAAAAAAAAACTCTCATGCCCGGTCAAC
>JAXBDA010003859.1:0-32052 GCA_036023075.1 Gaultheria prostrata | reverse complement strand
GGGGCGGGGGGATATTTATAGAGCGAGAGTGAGTGAGTGAGTGAGAGGGTGAGTGAGTGAGGGAGTGAGTGAGTGGTAAGTGAGGGACATGTTTAGGGGGGACAGACGCTCCTCTTGCAGCAGAATCTCATCATTACAGCCACTGCCTGTAACTGACTGGTGTACAGGTTGGGCGCCCAAGGTGAGGTTGGGCGCTTGTAGACACCCCAATTTTGATGACTTGTGCATCCCCGATGATGAAAGAGCACGGAATATACCTCGGAACAGTTCCTTGGATCAAAGTAACCAACATCCCAAAACCACCTGAACCGTACGGCCCCATGCTTGATACCGTACGACTCAAAATTCCACCCATACCGTGCTGTGTAGCTATGTGCACCGTGCGGTTTACTCCAAGCACCGTGCGGCATTGTATGTCACGTCCCAGGATTCGCGGGTTGCTCCCAGCAGCTTAGGGGGATGGCGTAGCACGTCAAAAACCTACGCTCGTAGCCTCATCATTCTACCGTGGGAATCTTGGTTGTGCGAGAATATACGGCACCTCCTTGTCTATATAAGCTCTCCTCCGTTCAACGATTGAGAGAGCAGTAACAAGAGCCATAAATTCACGTACAAGGAAGAGAAACCTTTCGAAAGAAAAAAAACGTCTCCCTCGTTAAACCCAATCATTCTTCCAGTTACTTTCAACTTTACCAATCCAAAAATCACCCAAAAATCCGTACTTAAGTTCAGCCGAACGTTGCAAACTGAAGGTTCACTCTCGTTCCAAAGGTATACTAAGTGATTTGATCGATCTCTTCGTTCCTGAGGGGAGGTTTTCAGGTTTGGGGTGGTTCCATACCTCCCTTAAGCCTAGCAAAACCAAATTTTATCAAAAAAATTTGCATCCCGTGGGTTGCTCTCGTCTCTGGAAGTAATGCCGTGAATGTTTTCAATATGTTCTACGACGTTAACTTGGGTAAGAGATACATGACAAGTCTTTCAAAAAGATTTCTAAATGAAAAATGCAAGTTTTTTACAGTAACAAAGCATCCCTTTTATCTCCTGATCAGAAAATAAATTTTGAAAAATATTTATACTGTGACACGGTACGGTGTCACTATTCGCACCGTGTGGTATAGTTTGGCACACCGTACGGCATCAGTGGTGAAACAAATTTTGGATGCTCTGTTTCTGAAACCGTGACCTGTTTTCTTATAATTTACAGATTTTTATTATGTTTTCCTCCCCTCACTTCTATTTTATGCGATTACATCCCCTCATTTTATTATTTTATGTCATTTGATATCAATTATGCGTTACGTGATTTATTTGTTTCTTTAACGCATTATTTCGTCTCGTTTTATTTATAAACCGTTTATGTTAATAAAGTTTTTTTTTATAATAAAATCTTTTCAGAAAAATCCCACAAATATTTAGTAAAGACCAGAAAATTCCGGGCACGCGGGGTGCATTTTTCGAACAAAACCTTCCTCGCGGGTAACCTGGCTCATGAACCCAAATCTCTATTTTTTTTTCGCAGACCAAACCCTTTTTTCAGCGGCACAAGAGTCATATTATTTTTCTAAACGGTTCCTCGGGTACCTAACATTTTCCAAAAATTAAACCCCGGGTGGCGACTCTAAAATTTTCTTTTTCCCTAAATCGCCTCTTTTTTCAAAACGAACAAATAAAAAGCGTGGGCCGGTTTCCCGAAGTCCACAAAATGGCGACTCTGCTGGGGATCGATATTTTTTAAATTAATCTTTATTTTGATGTTTTACACTTGTAAAATGACCCTTGAAAGCTTGACACAACGTACATGCTTCGCGCTGTCAAAGAAAGGAATGATGTCAGGGGCGAGAGCCCGACCAATCCGGACTGGAGCTTTCCCGGTTGTTTGCCTGTGTAAAATTTCAAGATTTTGATTAATTTAAAAATTGAGCAAAACTTGAAAAATATTTGTTGGATTTTTGAAACGATTTTATTCTTAAAACTTTTGCATGGCACATGCATGGTTACTAGCCCCGCCGCTGCGTCCTGGTTACCTTACCCAGCTTGCTGGTGTTAGGACATCCCAGGATTCTCGGCAACCCTGGACGATGATGAGTCAGCCTGCCGTTATTACCCTAGCCACGTCAATATTCTGTGCAAAGGGGAGGCAAATATTGGCTTTAGTCTGAGGAACCCCCTTAAATAAAAACCGGCCTTTGCACATAGAAAGCTGTAGAACCTTCCAACCTACGACAGCACCCACAGGGTAGGATTATGTGGTATAACCTGCTACGTGCTTACTATTTTTCCATATCCTGTCAGCATGCTGCCTATTTATTGCTTTTTGCACATACCATGTTACCCGCTTACTGCTTTTGTATATACTGCTCTCATGTTGCATGCATACACTAAATAGATTGGCCCTAGGCTGTCACTTCACTCACCTGGAGATTGCTCCCAACAAATCTCTGGTTATGCTGGATATTTCAAAATCCCATTTTTCAAAAATCACTGCAATTAGGCCTTGCCTTTTTCCCAAAAGTGAAATGAGTACTTTATTGTCAGAACAATGGTTGACCAGTCAAGCAACAAGAGACTCAAGTCTACCTTCATCACTCAGCAACGCTCCTACCTGAATTGTTGAGGAATGCAAGCCTGAACAGAAAACCTCCGAAGGAGACAAGCTCTACAAGCGAGTCGATTTGGTCCCCGAACTCGAGCCGTCAGATATACCAAACCAGTGGGATAACACTGAAAGCCACTCTGGCTGGAAGTTTTACATCACTCTAGATAGCAGCCCAAGAATGCTTCCGTATAAAATCACTATTACATACGAGGAGGATGACGATTTCTGTGTCATGCCTCTAGTCAAATACTATGACGAGGAGGGCAAGCCTGTGTACTACTTTGCTGACCCAGTCACTGGTCACAAATACTGGGATGTGTGTGACCGTGACGAATGCTATTAAAAATGACTCCGCAACAACGGTGGCATGTCCCTAAGACAGCTCGAAGAACAGTATGCTGGGGAAAAGCAGCAGGAGGAAGAGGAAGCCAAGGCCCGCAAGGGAAAGAAGAAAGTTGGTGAAGCCAGTTCACCATCCAGCCCAGTTACTTCAACTCATCTTATCCCATGAAGTTGCAATCTGAACAAGTGAAAGTGTGCCAACAAACAGATCTTATCAAGCCGTCAAGGGCCTTTTGGAATAAAACCAGCATCAGTTGCCTAGTCTGAGTGTTGTTTGTTCATCAAGTCTGTAGTCTCTGTCGCAGTTGCTTATTGAGTCTGTTGTTGTTTTCAGTACTGGCTACTTATCGTGTCTGTAATAGCCTGTATTTTGCTTATCGAGTCTGTTGTTCCGTCTACCGGACTTTTTTTGTATCACTTCCGCAGTGACAGTAAAAAAGACATCTTTTTGCAAAAATCTTCAAAAGCCTAAAATTGCAGTCCCGAACTATGTGACGGCCTGATAACTCCACGGGGATACGTAGGCAACCTCGGTCCGGCCGTTGTTTTCAAAATCTTGAACATATCTAGCAAAATCAAAGGAAAAATCGGGGTAATCTTGCATCATGCATAACACTCCATTCATGTAGATAGATTGCATGCACATCATTTAATTTAATCTGTTCATACCATCAGAACATAACCATTGGCAAAAACAAGAACACTCCTGCACCTGGTTGGGCTCGAACTCCCCAACAGCGATTAATTCGAACTGAGTCAAGAGCAGAACAGTCAATTGGCCTTCCAGTTATGGCCAAGACTACAGAACAGTCAGAGAAGACCGAGGTTCAAATTCTCAAAGAAGCCTTGGAAGATCAGCGAGCCACTAACAGCAAGCAAATGGCTCAAATGATGATCATGATTCAAGACGTGACCTCCCGGCTGTCGGGGGAATCATCAAACAATTCAGGGATGGAAGCTATGATGGCTAAAGTAGCCAAGCTGGAAGAATCAGTCCAGAAACAAGAAAAGATTGTGGCTACAGGCATTGACATGGAGAAACTGTGCCTATTTCCCGATGCCAAGTTGCCTGACAAATTCAAGCCGATTGACTGGGACAAATTTGATGCAAGCGGCGATCCAAAAGCACACTTACAAACTGACGGGGCCCACACTCCGTTGGTTTCTGAACTTAGACAATTCAAAGAAGAAGACTTGGGAAGATATTGGGGTAGCCTTTGTGGCTCAATACAACTACAACATCCAGTTAGAGATGACCATTCGAGAGTTAGAATCTACAAAGATGGGAAAGAACGAGTCTTTCGCCGACTTTGTCAAACGCTAGAGGGGGAAAGCTTCACAAATGATAGACCGACCCTCAGAAAAAGAGCAAATGAGAATTATCACCCGGAACTTGGAACCGGACTTTGCTAAACACTTGGTGGTCTTCCAGACCTCCGCCAACTTCAAAACCTTTTATGAAGCCGGCCTTGCTGTTGAAGACGCAATCCGCACTGGCATATTTGACAAAGGTGAGTCAGCTTCTCGGCCCAAACGAGTTTACTCCGGTAACAGTAATACCCTTTTTTGACCCATACCTATCACCAAACTTAAGCTAGTTCCTCAAATCCCAGACCGGTCAAAACCGAACCAGTTAACCAAATAGCCACCCAGTCACGGCCTCTCCAAAATACTTCCCAGCCAAAAAGAAAATTCTACCAATTCCCTTTCCCCCTTACCACTGTCTATAAAAAACTCCTTGAGAAAAGTGCCATCAAGCCACTTGATCCACCCAAGGAAATTTCCTCAAACCTCATTCCAAATGTCTACTGTGCCTATCACCAAATGCCTGGCCATCATACCAACATTTGCCTCCACCTCAAACACATAGTCCAAGACTTTGTTGATGACCAAACCGTTCCAATTCCCAAGCAAAAACCCAACACTATTTCCAATCCCTTGTCTGACCACAAGCAGAATATCCAAATCAACCAGATGTCCTTCAGCTCCACTTTAAAAGGCCAAAACCTTGACCAGTTCAATCCGAGTCTATACATCGTGCCAGTCACTGAATCAAAACCCTTTGTCTCAATACCGGAGAATCTGGAAGTCCATGCCATTGGAAATTTTGAACGAAAGCTCAAACTCAAATGGGGTGACCTCACAGACCAAGGAGAATGGGCCATGAGTGATCAGGAGTGGGAAGATTCCCAACAAGCATTGTTCTGTTCTTTGCTAATCTCTTGGAACCCAAGCCAGTACATTGCCCCAGAATTTCATGACAAGCCATCTGTTCGTATATCGGAAAGCCTTAGTATCAGTCAAGTTAACGAAGTAGGAACCTGTGCTGACCCTCTGGATACGGTCTCACTCCCAACCTTGTTTGGGGAATCTGAAAGTCATTTCAGCCCTAGAAACGAAAGAATTCAACACAACCTCTCAATCAGTTCCTCACTGTCTCAGCTTCCTAAAGAAGAAAATCACCAAGCCATCGAGACTGTCTTCAGTGATCAGAATTGGCTCCCTCAAGAATACATCATCGGTACGTCTCTACCGCGGCCATCCACACCATTTCCACATTATTCCAACATATCAGTTCTGAGCACCGATCCGCGGACAACCACCTGGAGTAAAGATGAAGTGGTTGACATCCGAGTCGGCAATGACGAGGTATGGACAGTCAATAAATCCATGCTCGACCAGTCTTTTTGGCAAGATTCAGAGGTAACAGATCTGCAAGTAAAACTAGAAACGGTTGAAATCGGCAGTCAGAAAACCCCAGACTGTTTGATTGATTTATGGTCTGAAAATCATAATGGGAAGCAGAAAAGAAAAACCATCCGAGCTGGCAAGCGCAAAGTCGGTGAAGGATTTACAGATTTCAAAGGTGAAAACCAGCAACTGTGGGAAGATACCGTCAACCGGGTAACAAAAAGTGGCCGAATCTACCAACTGGCCAACCTTCACGGAAACCTTCCACACCGAACTCGGCCAGAAGATTTTGTTGGGAACGATCCTGTTCAGGAAGATTCAGCTCCGGTTGAATCCAAAGCCACTACTCAGCCGCCTCAAAGGAACAGGGCAACTGCCGAAGAACTGGTCCAAAAGCAGCTTGAACGAACTCTGGCATCAGTCTCAATCTGGGGTCTACTCTCCTCCTCCAAGGAACATCGTCAAAAACTAATCATAACTCTATCCAACATGGAGGTACCACTTGATATCCCTCCAGAAACTATGGTAGCCCTGCTTACCCCTGCTCGTGCTAAGCACATCGTCACCTTCACTGAAAAGGATTTACCCCCAGAGGGAGCCAGTCACAACAAACCTTTGCACATCACTCTGAAATGCATGGGAAAATGGGTCCCAGTCGTCCTGCTTGACAACAAATCCTCACTGAATGTGTGCCCCCTACGAACGCCCTACTGTCTCGGTTTCAAGAACAAAGACTTCCAGCCATCCAACCTCGGAGTACTCGCATATGACAACACGCGCAGGGATGTGGCTGGAATCATCCAAATAGAAGTAGTCATTGAAAGCTTCATAACGGACATCGAGTTCCATGTGCTCGACATTCCGTCATCTTTTAACCTGCTGCTGGGCAGGCCCTGGCTTCATTGGTCAGACATCATGGCAGTACCTTCTTCCCTACACCAGAAAGTCCAACTTGGTCTGGCCACGGGCACTTTAACAATTCACAGAGATTCGGGGATCCGTCCCCATGTCCCCAACAACGCACCATTGCTTAAGATTGCTCACGGAGAAGAGGATGTCACCCTCGGTGGTTTCTCTTTTGACACTTCTGGATCATTTCTTACCGTCAAAATGGACGAAGACTTCTCAATGAGCTGAACTGCTTTAGAGATGATGAGGAAGATGGAATACCTGCCCGGCCTGGGGTTAGGTCTAAACAACCAGGGAAAGGTTGAATTCCCCAAATTTTCGATGAATAACCACCGCTTCGGTCTCGGTTATGAATTAGCTGACAGTGAACCAAGAAAGGAAAAAAGGTGCAAGCAGGTGCCAAGAAAAGGCCCATTCATTTTGTGAAAGCTCCGGAAGCTATCTACCAGGGAGAACCAGAGCCATTCTGGGACATGGAGACAAAGATCAATGTGGGCGGTTGGGGCCCATGCGTTTTTTTGTTTCGTTTTGAAGAAGAGGGGCGAACTTAGGGAAAAAGAAAATTTAGAGTCGCCACCCGGGGTTTAATTTTTGGAAAATGTTAGGTACCCGAGGAACCGTTTAGAAAAATAATGTGACTCTTGTGCTGCTGAAGAAGGGTTTGGTCTACGAAAAATAGAGTTTTTGGGTTCGGGAGCCAGGTTACGCGCGGAGTTTTCGGTCTTTACTAAATATTTGTAGGATTTTTCTGAAATTATTTTATTGAAAACTTTGTTCACATTAAGCGATGAACGAATAACATAACAGAAGTAACACATGTAAAAAAGATAAATTGCAATAACTAAATCACGTAACATGCGAATGAACAATTAAGTGAAATAAATAATTAAAATGGAGGGACGTAATAATAATGACAAGAAACCAGAGGGGTTTAACCGTAATAAAAATTATGTAAGTTTTTTAAGAAAACGAAGCTTCAACTCGAGAAAACAGAGCATGTGAGAAAGCCATTTGCCATGGATGCCGTACATCACCAAAATTTATACCGCACGGTGCCTTTTCAATGCCGTACGGCGTCGATAACTAAACTTTTCTCAATTTTTTTGCTTTCTGATCAGGGTAAAAATTGGATGATTTCTTGATACAAAACCATAATCTTTCGACTGAAAATCTTTTAAAAAGGTTTGGAATATACCTCCTAATTGAGCAAGTGACGAAAAACACATTGATTGTGTTCCCGTCATCGCTCCAGAGACCGAAATAATCTTGTGGATTATTTCGTTTGATGAGTAAGGCATTTTGCTATATCCAGAGGAAGTATGGAACTATTCTGAATGTAACAAAAGAATCCCCTCAGGAACTATAGCTTGAAAATTTAGTTTATACCTTTGGAACGAATCCTCCTTTGGTGATGGAGATTTTTGGATATGGAGGTTTGGGTTGCCTGGAGAGAGTTGGGAAGTGATTTTATGAGAGTGACAATAGGTTCAAGTTTAGACAAAGGTTAGAGAAAAATTCTCAGAGTAGAAAGAGAGCTTCAATGGAGGTTTTTCCTTTTGTTCCAAATTTTTTGGTCGATTAGTAAGTGACTCTGTAGCTACCCTTTTTGTTCGATGAAGACGGGTATAAATAGGCCATGGGTGCTGTAGTCCTCCTCCATTGTTCAAATTCGTATGCCAAGTTTGCGAGCTACAGCTAGGTTTTTCTGTATCACGCAATCGAACTGAGCTGCTGGGTGACTCGGGAATCAGGGAGATGGGACAAGGACACTGTGTGGTGTGCAAGGTGGTGCCGCACGGTGTGGCTATGGAAGCCGTACGGTGTCAAGGGATTTTTTGGGTCGTGCGGTTCTGAGAAGAAGGTCGTACGGTTCAGGTATTTTTGGGATTTTGGTTTTTTTGACCCATTTGACCCGAGGGACCGTTCCAAGGTATATTCCGTGTTCTTTCATCATCGGGGATGCACAAGCCATTAAAATTTGGGTGTCTACAGTTGCCTCTCTTCGATGCGGCCTAGTCACCATCGTGTTGGTGCAAGTCGTGTTGAAGATTTGGACATCCCAATTTGACTAATTGCGCAAAAAACAATAAAACAGGAAATTTGGTCGAGCTCAGGGCTTCCTACGTACCTCGTTTGTGAGGATCAGACCAATCGTAATTCATCGGGGCCGTTGTAAAAAGTTGACACCTCATTTTTCAATGAGGGAAAAACGAACGATGTTTTTGCAAAGTGAGGGAAAATAATTTTAGGGACTCTGAAAACCGTTTAAAAATAATTTTGGAGGTTCGACCACCGTTACAAATAATTTCGGGGGCTCTGAAAACCGTTTAAAAATAATTTCGGGGGTGGGTTTTGAAAACCATTAAGAATAGTTTTGGGGGCTCTTTGAAAGCCGTTCGAAATAGTTTAGGGGGCTCTGAAAGCCGTTAAAAGTAGTTTTGAGGGCTCTTTGAAAGCCGTTCAAAAAAATAGTTTTGGGGGCTCTTTGAAAGCCGTTCAAAATATCTCGGGGGTTCTGAAAAACCGTTAAAAATAATTTGGGAGCTCTGAAAGCCGTTAAAAATAGTTTTGGGGGCTCTGAAAGCCGTGAAAAATAGTTTTGGGGGCTCTTTGAATGCCGTTCAAAATATAGTTTTGGGGGCTCTTTGAAAGCCGTTCAAAATATCTCGGGGGTTCTGAAAAATCGTTAAAAATAATTTGGGGGCTCTGAAAGCCATTAAGAATAGTTTTGTTAGGAATACCGTGGAGGATTTCAAAAATTGGTAAACATTGTGGGAAATTTTGATTTGATAAATACCGAAAACATGGTTGTTTGGGCAAAATGATGGGCCTTCCTGAAAAGCATAAGTAAGGGAAAGGGGACAAGTGTAATTTTTGGAAAAGTGAGAGGGGGGATACCGTACGGCATAAGATTCCATGCCGCACAGTGTAGATAAAGACACTGCAAGGTGTCGATGGAGATTTTTCGGACAAAGTAACCGTCGGCTCCCTGATTTCCCTCCTTGTGTTCAAATTGATCAATCAGTTATCCTCCGGCACACAAACCGATCATCCTCCGTTCAAAATCTTCTTCTTCTTCTGATTACAATCTTTGTGATTCAAACTCATGGCAAGTTCCAGTGAGAGTTCCGACCAACCCACTCCTTCCGCTGAAAGGTCACCGGTGTTGGTTCACGGAGTAGAAGAGGCGGCTGTTGATTCGATTGTGGGCAACCCAATTCCACCGGCTTTGAGAGATATTGACTCAACCGGAGTAGGTCCAAGCGATGTCGGGCACCATGCGGTGTCGTCCGGGAGGGATGGATCCCGTACGGCGGAACCAAGCGGCCGTGATTCCCATACCGTTGATTCAAGCGGCGGGATGCCACACATGGTGGCTTTTGGTGGCAATTCTGTGGGTGTGGGTGATGCCCAAGGCTCGGCTGGTAGCGGTGGCAGTCCGGCGGTTGCGGGTGAGTTGCCGGTGAGCGGCGGCGTTGATGATCGGCCTACAGGAGGCGACAATGCTGCCATGCAAGGTAGCGAGAGCAGTTCTGGGTCCATGGAGGTTGACATGTCGAACACGGGTATACAGGTTTCTGAGATGGAGATGGATATTGAGGGTGTGTAGGTAATGGTTGAGCAGAGACCCGTCGGGGAGGGTGTACACACTGGTTCTCAGGAGAGTTTAGTTCCCAGTGACCTTTCGAGTGCTTCTTTGAGTATCGAGGTGCCAGTAGGAGGTGAGCGGACATCCGTGGCTATCCCGGTGATCAGGAGGGACCTGGGGGAGGAGACGATGACAGTCAAGGAGGCTCGGGCCTCGAGCAGTAGTGGCGAGGAGATGGACGTTAGAGAGGAGGCACACACCGAGGTGGCTAGACTTACCATGACGGCTTCTCTGGTTTTTACTGGCTTGGCTCAGTCACTGGGCACAGGGAGTGCTGTTGGTGGGGAGAGTTTTGACCCGCCAGTTGTTCCTAGTGCAGTTGGTTCTTCCCAGACTCTAGGTTTTGGCTTGGCTGACACACTGGAGGGAGAGAAAGACGAGGACTTGGCACAGATTCTTCGGGAGGATCCAACTTTTGCTGCTGTTCTGAGGGAGGAGAGAGTGCCGGAGCACGTTCAGGACATGGTTCTGAAGGAAAGACAGGGAGGAGTTGAGGCTGCAGGCGAGGGGTGTGACGTGTACTTGCCGGTACACCTGTTCTACTGTGAACGACTTTGCGGAGGGTCCCGGAGACCCATATCTCGGCACGTCCACTGGTATGTATATTAGTTATTGCATTTTGATTATCGTACTTTGCTTTTCATTCTTGTATTTGCATGCTTTCATTCCTGTTGCCTGAGAGACTTGTACTTATTTTCTGAATCAGCGACACACCTCATTGCCTGTGTACGGAGGTTCGTCAAACTCCCTTGAGCACTTTGAGAGCTTGCCAGGGGCTGTGAGAGAGATAGTGGAGGGTACGGGCTTCATGGAGTTTATTCGGCTTCTGGTGTCGACGCGGGCTGACCGCAACTTGCTGAGGGCTTTGGTTGAGTGTTGGTGGGACACCACCAACACTTTTCGCTTAAGGTTTGCTGAGATGACAGTGACGCCATTGGACGTTTCGGCGATCACTGGTCTGAGAGTTGGCGGGGAGCAGATACCGTTTGACTCAGGGCTGTACAGAGACCGAGCGGCCATCAGGTACTTCCTGGGGAGAGAGGTTGGAGAGGGATAAGCCATGGTGCGGTTTGACCACTTGCTGGCCATATGGGACCACGAGCCAGAGTCGCCGACAGAAGCGGCTCAAATGGCTAGAGCTTACTTGTTGTACTTGTTTGGTGTGTCCCTGTTTCCGAACAGACGGAGTGGGGTTCACCTGGGTTGGCTCCCGGCACTGGCAGACTTGAGCAGAGTGTCCAACTTGGACTTTGGAGGTGCGGTACTGTGTACCCTTTACTGCTTCTTGGGTTCCGTTAGCCGCGGCGAGGGGACGAGCCTTGGCGGCGTCTGGAGGGGTGCTTGAGGTAAGACTTTACATGTTTTATTTTGCTTTCCAGTATTTTGAGATATTGCCATGTATATTGTTGCTTTTGTTTGCTGATGATGCCTTTAACCATGTAGGTGTGGGCTTATGAGGTGCTGGGGATGTATCCGCCAACCAATAGACATGAGAATGAGGTGGTGATCCCCCAAGCAGCGAGGTGGGACCAAAGGCATCGGGGCACTGGCATACATGTGGTAAGGATAAACGACTTCCGCCGCTTCTTGGACCAGACTGACGGGAGTATGGTATGACTTTGCACTTTGTTTCAAATTTGAGCTTTCTATTTTGCGTTAAGCTTTTTCTGATGAAGTTGAAATTCTTGGCAGGTGAGGTGGCATGTCTGGGATGATGTACTAGACGAGTACTTGCAGAAGAGCAGAGAGGTGACACGGGGACGAGTACTACTGGAGTCCCCGTACGGTTGGCAGTGGTACCTGGGAGAGAGGGTGCCTCGTCAGTCCCTTAGTTTGGAGCACTTCAGGATACCGGGGCCTATTCCCCATGTTGTACAGCGGACTGACGAGTACACGCGGGCAGAGGTGGAGAGGTACACTGTGTTGGACACTGAGCTTCCTTTCAGCAATTCCTCGGATTGGGAGGCTTTTCTGACTGAGGACTTGGCTAGCTTCCTGGATGTGGAGACACTTATAGCAGCCACAGAGACTGCCTTGGCAGTGTTGAGGAGAGAGATAGAGGTTCAGTTAGCTGGAGGGATGATGGGAGTGGTGGATATCCCTTCGGTTGCACCTTCGCTTGACCTTACTTCTGTTCAGGTAACCTGTAAAAGAAAGAAAACACATTTTAGTTTGCATTCTCTTTTAAGCATTGTTTGGAATATCTGTGTAACGCTTTTCTTTGTTTTGTAGATTCCTGCCAGCTGAGCGTCTGAGTCCTATCAGCTGATCCTTGAACTCGAGGCTTTAGTGTGCCGGCTGATGATAGGCGATATTCCTAGGTGCGTCCCCGAGCTAAGCCAGTAGTGGTGATCCGAGAGAGTGGACCTGGAAGAGGCAGGGGTGCTAGAGGCGGTGGAGGAGCTCGTGGAGCCAGAGGGGGAGCCCGCGGTGGTGACGGTGCTGAGAGAGGCGGTGGAGCCAGAGCTGGAGGTGGCGACAGAGGCCGAGGTGCCCGGGGGGCTGACAGAGGTGGTGGAGCCGGAGCTGGTGGCACAGGAAGGGCTGCGAGAGGAGCTGGAGGAGCCAGCAGGGGAGTTGGGCGTAGAGCTGGTCGTAGCCCTTCTCCCGGCAAAGGGACTTCTCAGATAATCCTTTTGCCTTGTTACTTGTAATTTTTGTGCTTGCAGACTTGTATATCAGCCTTGTATACTGATGAAATTTATTTCATTTTTGCAGAGTACTTCTCCACCTCTGAGGACAGAGGACAGGAGGGTGAGGCGTGCTGAAGGTGGCCCTGTAGCTCCTCCGTCTGACAAAGAGCTTCGAGACCGCCAGTCTTCAGCTGAGAGATCGGGAGGGAGTGCAATAGGAGGTCCAGCTCTGCCGTCACGATGGACTTTCAGGCAAGGAGAGACAGATAGCAGTGAGGAGGAGGACACGGGTCCTGCTGAGTCTGAGGAGTTCAGGCCACGGGTGCAGAAGAGGGCCCGTTCTTGAATAGGTAGGTCAGGCTTGCGTGCCTGCTTATGACTTGGGTGCCTGTTCGCCCATTTTTATTTTTATTTTCATGGATGCGGCCTGCGTGTCGTGGTAGATTTGATGACGGTGCGCCTGTGTTTGCCCCTGGATATATGCACATTTTATTACTTATGGTATGGATGTATGCACATGGTTTTATAGAAATTCGCATTTTCATCATGTAAAATGACTTACATTAACAAAGACTTGAATCTAAAAACCAAATCTAGCACTGAAAATGTGTGAGTTACTCGCGGGGAAATGCATGTATGGGAATTTGAAACTGGGAGAGACATTCAATTGACTCAATAGAATTTGGATACTTTTGGCTTTTTGTAGGAAACTGGAAAGAGAGTGAAATGAGAGGGATTTAAAGTGCAAAACGCCCCGAAGCTTGATAAATTGGCTTGGTTAATCACACAAACCCTAAAAGTATGCCACAATGCTTGCAAGCCCATGAATTTAAGCAAATCTTGGAAAGTTGCATTCCAGTATGCCGGAACTTGGTTTTCGGCGGACCCGGGCCTTCCAAATGAACAAAAACTTGACGAATTCATGAAAATATGCTTGGCACATTCTTCCCGAGCTTGAAAATGCATGACACATCCTTGCTTGAAGTGAATATCTTGAGAAGTTGTAGAAACGGTTGCAAAATCTTGCCCGAATCTCCGTATCCGGGATTTTCGGTGTATCCGTCTATTGAGACGTTCTTGGAAATGCCAAACAATTCTTCCACTAAGCCATGGATACTTAGTTGGAGTTGTATGTACAAGAAAAGTGGCCAAAAGTAGCATGGAATGGGTCCCGTAGGGCCAAAGTTGGAATTTTGGCCAAGGAATGGCCATTGACACCGTGCCGTGCAGTGTAGGAATAGGTGTCGCACGGTGCACTTGTTGATGTCGTGCGGTGCTGAGCTCCAGTTGGCCCACTTCTAACACTGTTTGCTTGCAGTCTGGCCTGTGTTTTAACTTCCCCATGCATGTTTGCATGTCCAAGAGCTAAACCCAACCTATTTTGAGGAAGTTTCACAGACTTTGCTTGACTTTCGAGTTTCCCAATGCGGCACGCTTCCCAAGGAGTGCATTTTTCGAGGTTCTTGAACTTTTCTTGCTAGAATGGCTATAAGTAGCCTTGCTTCCATTGCTTTTTCATCTCAAAAATTATTCTCCATACCTTCTTCCATACTCTCCTGATGGCTGTTAGTATCTCAGCTTTGGTCCGCCCCTGGCTTGACGAACTTGATGGCCTGAGCTGGCTGAACTTCCGTGACCATAGGTTGGCCTCAATGCGCTACATTCGGGATGTAACCATACCTCTTGAGTTGCTCCATGCTGGTATCCGTTTCTAGGATCCGGAAGTACATGTGTTTCGTTTCAGTCTTCAAGAGCTATGCCCCACAGTGGAAGAGTTCCACGCGTACCTTGGAGATTTTGACTTTGAGATGCCTGTCATTCCTCTTTAGGGAGTAAGTTATGCTGATGTGCTGTCCTCAAAGCTGAGTTTGACCAAAAGTGCGGCAAAGTCTATGATCCAAGGAGGCGTGCTGAACGTCTCGCGTTTGATCAACCAGTTTTGTCCTGAAGGCTTTGCTTTATGTCTCGTGATTCTTGCGGCATTCTTGTTTGTTCGCTCAGATCATCAGGCAAGTGCGGCATTGGTGGGAGTGGCCAGGCAGATTGAGGAGCGTAAAGATGTAGCTCCAATGGTTTTGGCTGAAACCTTGATGGGTTTGGATGGGGTCCATGCTGGACGGACCAATGTTTTTGAAGGCAGTGCTCTGCTCCTACATGTAGGTTTCTCACTTAGCTCTCCTTTTTCTGGTTTAGCATTCATTCTCTTTTTACCTCAACACTCGGGTTCAGGCTTTCTATGGTTCCTTACTTGTCTTTTCTCTCATGTAGATTTGGCTGTGTGACAAGGCTGCTCTTCTAGGGGCAGTGCCGCGAAATAGGATCCATGAAACATAAGGTTTTGTTCAGAGAGATTACCAAGAGTTTCACAAGAGTCTTCCTGGTTGGGTGCAGGTGCTTTCTCAGCTGAAAGAGGACATGGGAGACAATTGTTGACTCGTCCCACCATGGCAGTGAGCAACATGGGACGTCATCGAGTAGTGCTGGCAGGTCTGACCTGTTGGACCTTTTATATCCCTTACTGCATTCTCTGACAGCTCGGTGTTAGTCAATCAATACCATTTGTATATCCTGAAGACTTTGTCGTGCCCAATTTCAATCATGCAACAATTCAGGCTTATCAGCGTACTTGGAGAGAGCGCATCATTGTTCCCAGAGATCAGTATTCCAGCATTGTGCTTCCGGGGCGTTACAAAAGATGGTTGACACAAGAGATTGTAGCAAGAGAGAATAGAAATCAAGTTTGACTTTTGCTTTAGTCTTAATGTACCCGAAATAAATTGCTGACCGATGACATGTTTCATGTGGGCCGAAGCTTTGCTTTTTGTTGAAAAATTCATGCTCAGCCACGTAATCGAAGAAATTAGTTTGAATAAAAGTGAATTATGAAAATTCTGCTTTGATTCTCATTGATTGTGATTGTAAGCACGAATGACGGCTGTGAATCAACTCAAGAGATGTTTCAAAAGATTGCGTCCGATCCTCGATGTGAGGATGCCTAGGTATCCTTTTAAAAAGGAATCAGGTCATGACGTAGTTCATGCCTAAAAAATGTTGGTTAGGGTTCGCTCGAGTATTTTCACTCTCCTTTTTGCGCTCTAACTTTTGCTTAGTACTGCTCTTTCGGGTTTTCGGTCTAGCGAGCTTTCAATTGATTTTGTCTTGAATTTTGCCTAAGCCGCTCGATGTGGGTTTTTGACTTAGCAGACTTGCTCTAATTTTTGCTTGGCACTGCCCGCCCTTGCGGTTTTCAGTCCAGCAGGCTTCTCTCAGGGGTAGTATCTCTTGAGCTTATCCATGTTGACCAATGTAGAGAATTTGTTACCGTCAAGATCGATGAGCTGAGTTGCGCTTCCAGATAGAATTTTCTTGATGATATATGGCCCTGCCCATTTTGGCCGAAATTTCCCGCGCGGATCGAAAACTCAAGCCCGGATCTCCTTTAGAACCATGTCTCCTTCCTGCAGATTTCTTGACTTTCTTGTTAAAGGTGCGTGCGATTCGACGTTGATACCCCTGAATGTGAAATAAGGCTTTGAGCCTCCTCTCGTCGAACAACATGAGTTCTTCGAATCTTGAGCTTTGCCATTCAGCTTCTTCAATGTCTGATTCTATCAAAACTCGCAGAGATGGTACTTCAAGCTCGATGGGGAGAACGGCTTCCATACCGTAAACCAAAAAATAGGGTGTTACCCCTGTTGGAGTACGGATAGATGTCCGGTATCCCCAAAGTGCTAACGGCAGCTGCTCGTGCCAATTCCTTGCAAACTGAATTGTTCTTTCCAATATTGACCTGATAGTTTTGTTGGCAGCTTCCACAGCTCCGTTGGTTTGCGACCGGTTGACAGATGACTTGTGGATCTGAATCCCAAAATCCTCGAGAACTTCTACAGCTCTACCCTTGAAGTGAACACCATTGTACGACACGAATGCGTGAGGCACGCCATACCGGTAAATGATGTTCTGCTTGTTGAAGTGAGCGGGGGAGTGACAGATACATGCTTGAGTTCAGACTCAGTCTCAGAGTCCGTGTTAGACTCAAATTCAGTGCTAATGTAAGTGATTCTAGGTACAAAAGTGCAATTTTTATAGACACCATTGGCATCCACAATGAGTGTAGTGACATCTCCAAGGGCATCCTGGCTCAGCATCATCAGCTCTACTTCCTCGGCAAGCTCTAAATCAAGCTTTAAATCAAACAACATCGCAGCAGGCTCGCCTTCTCTTACACCTATTAGGCTTTCTTCCCCAAACAGCGATTGGAGATTCCCTGAGTCAAGAGTTTTGATCCAGTCAACCTGGAGTGTCCTAACCAGTTCTTCCCATTTCTCAGCTTCATCGTCACTGTCCCAAGTGTCGTTTGCAAAGATTTCGAAACTTGGCAACTTGGTCTTTGTTTCCATGTCCCAAAATGGCTCCGGTTCTCCCTGGTAGATAGCTTTCTGAACTTTCACAAACTGAATGGGCTTTTTCTTGGCACCAGCTTGCACCTTCTTTCCCTTCTTTGGTTCATTGTCAGCTGACTCATAACCGAGACCGAAGCGGTGGTTATTCATTGAAAACTTGGGGAATTCAGCCATCCCCTGGTTGTTTAAACCTAACCCCAGGCCGGGCAGATATTCCATCTGTCTCATCATCTCTAGAGCGGTTGAGCGCATTGAGAAGTCTTCATCCATTTTGATGGTAAGAACCAATCCGGAAATGTTAAAAGAGAAACCACCGAGGGTGACATCCTCTTCTCCGTGAGCAATCTCAAGCAATGGTGCGTTGTCGGGGATATGGGGATGGATCCCCGAATCTCCGTGAATAGTTAAAGTTCCCGTGGCAAGACGAAGTTGGACTTTCTGGTGTAGGGAAGAAGGTACTGCCATGATGTCTGATCGATGAAGCCAAGGCCTGCCCAACAGTAGGTTAAAAGATGACAGGATGTCTAGTACATGGAACTCGATGTCCGTTTTGAAGCTTTCAATGACGACTTCCACCTGGATGACTTCGACTACATCCCTGCGCGTGTTGTCATATGCTCGTACTCCAAGGTTGGATGGCTGAAAGTCTTTGTTCTTGAAACCGAGACAGTAGGCTGTCCTCAGGGGACATACATTCAGTGCGGATCCGTTGTTGAGCAGGACGACTGGGACCCATTTTCCCATGCATTTCAGAGTGATGTGTAAAGGTTTGTTGTGACCGGCTCCCTCTGGGGGTAAATCCTTTTCAGTGAAGGTGACGAAGTGCTTGGCACGAGCAGGGGTAAGCAGGGCTACCATAGTTTCTGGAGGGATATCAGGTGGTACCATCATGTTGGACAGAGTTTTGATTAGTTTCTGACGATGTTCCCTGGAGGAGGAGAGCAGACCCCAGATCGAGACTGATGCTGGAGTTCTTTCAAGCTGTCTTTGGACCAATTCTTCCGCAGTCGCTTGGTTCCTTTGAAGTGGCTGAGTAGTGACTTCTGGTTCAACTGGAGCTGAACTTTCCTAAATGGGATCGTCCCAAATGAATTCTTCAGGCTGAGTTCGGTGTGGAATGTTTCCTCGAAGGTTGGCCGGTTGGTAGATTCGGCCGCTTCTTGTTACCCGGTTGACTGTATCTTCCCAAAGTTACTGGTTTTCACCCCAGAAGTCTGCTAATCCTTCACTGACTTTGCGCTTACCAGCTCGGATGGCTTCTCTTTTCTGTTTGCCATTCTGATCTTCAGACCATAAGTCAATCAAACTGCCTGGAGTTTTCTGACTACTGATTTCTACTGCCTCTAGTTTTGCTTGCAGATCTGTTACCTCTGAATTTTGCCAGAAAGACTGGTCAAGCATGGATTTATTGACTGTCCATACGTCGTGGCTGCCAACTTGGATATCAACAACCTCATCTTCGCTTCATGTGGTTGTCCGTGGATCGGTGCTCAGAACTGATATGTTGGAATAATATGGAAGTGGTGCGGATGGCCGCGGTAGAGATTCACCGATGATGTATGCTTGAGGGAGCCAATCCTGATCATTGAAGATAGTCTCGATGGCTTGACGGTTTTCTTCTTTAGGAAGCTGAGACAGCGAGGCGCTGATTGAGAGGTTGTGTTGAATTCTCCTACTTCTAGGGCTGAGATGACTTTCAGATTCTTCAAACAAGGTTGGGAGTGAGACCATATCCAGAGGGTCAGCACGGGTTGCTACTTCGTCAACTTAACTGATACCGAGGCTTTCCGGTATACAAACAGATGGCTTGTCATGAAATTCTGGGACAATGTACTGGCTCGGGTGCCAAAAGACTAGCAAAGAACCGAACAATGCTTGCTGGGAGTCTTCCCACTCCTGATCGCTCATGGCCCATTGTCCTTGTTCTGCGAGGTCACCCCATTTGAGTTTGGGCTTCCGTTCAAAATTTCCAATGGCATCGACTTCCAGACTTTCTGGTATTGAGACAAAGGGTTTTGATTAAGTGACTAGCACGATGTACAAGCTTGGATTGAACTGGTCAGGGTTTTGGCCTTTTAAAGTGGAGCTGAAGGACATCTGGTTGATTTGGATATTCTGCTTGTGGTCAGGCAAGGGATTGGAAATAGTATTGGGCTTTTGCTTGGGAATCGGAATGGTTCCGTCATCAACGAAGTCTTGGACTATGTGTTTGAGGCGGAGATAATTGTTGGTATGATGGCCAGGCATTTGGTGATAGGCACAGTAGACATTGAGATCGAGGTTTGAGGAAATTTCCTTGGGTGGATCAAAAGGCCTGATGGCGTTTTTCTCAAGGAGTTTTTTGTAGACAGTGGTAATGGGGAAAGGGAATTGGTAAAATTCTCTTTTTGGCTGGGCTGTATTTTGGAGAGGCCATGACTAGGTGGCTATTTTGGTTAACTGGCTCGGTTTTGACCGGTCTGGGATTGGAGGAACTGGCTTGAGTCTGGTGATAGGTATTGGGTCCGAAAAGGGTATTGTTGTTACCGGAGTAAACTCGCTTGGGCCGAGAAACTGACTCACCTTTGTCAAATATGCCAGTGCAGATTGCGTCTTCAACAGCAAGGCCGGCTTCATAAAAGGTTTTGAAGTCGGCGGAGGTCTGAAAGACCACCGAGTGTTTAGCAAAGTCCGGTTCCAAGTTCCGGGTGATAATTCTCATCTGCTCTTTCTCTGAGGGCCTATCTATCATCTGTGAAGCATTCCCTCTCCAGCATTTGACAAAGTCGGCGAAAGACTCGTTCTTTCCCATCTTTGTAGATTCTAACTCCCGGATGGTCATTTCCAGCTGAATGTTGTAGTTGTACTGAGCCACAAAGGCTGCCCCAATATCTTCCCAAGTCTTTTTTCTTTGAATTGTCTAAGTTCAGAAACCAACGGAGTGCAGGCCCTGTCAGGGTTTGCTGGAACATCTGAGCCCTGGCATTCTTCTCCACATCGTACATGGATAAGGTACCCACGTATGTTTGCAAGTGTGCTTTTGGATCACCACTTCCATCAAATTTGTCCCAGTCAATTGGCTTTAATTTGTCAGGCAGCTTGGCATCGGGAAATAGGCATAGTTTCTCCATGTCAATGCCTGTAGCCGCAATCTTTTCTTGTTTCTAGACTTATTCCTCCAGCTTGGCTACCTTAGCCATCATAGCTTCCATCCCGGAATTATTTGACGATTCCCCAGACAGACGTGAGGTTACGTCTTGAATCATGATCATCATCTGAGCCATTTGTTTGCTGTTGGTGGCTCGCTGTTCTTCTAAGGCTTCTTTGAGAATCTGAACCTCGGTTTTCTCTGACTGTTCTGTAGTCTTGGCCATAACTGGAAGGCTAGTTGACTGTTCTATTCTTGACTCAGTTCGAATTTGTCGTTGTTGGGGAGTTCGAGCCCAACCAGGTGCAGGAGTGTTCTTGGTTTTGCCAATGGTTATGTATTGATGGTATGAACAGATTAAATTAAATGATGATGTACATGCAATCTATTTACATGAACGAAGTGCTATGCATGATGTAAGATTACCCCAATTTTCTGATTTTGCTGAATATGTTCAAGATTCTGAAAACAACGGCCGGACCGAGGTTGCCTACGTATCCCCGTGGAGAGGAATCAGGCCGTAACGTAGTTCGGGACTGCAATTTTGGCATTGAAATTTTCGCAAAAGATGTCTTTTTTATAGAAGTGTCACTGCAGGAGTGATACAAAAGGGGTTCTGGCAGACGGAACAACAGACTTGATAAGCAAAATACAGGCTATTACAGACACGATAAGTAGTCGGTACTGAAAACAACAACAGACTCAATAAGCAACTGTGACAGAGACTTCAGACTTGATGAACAAACAACACTCAGACTAGGCAACTGATGCTGGCTTTATTCCAAAAAGTCCCTTGACGGCTGGATGAGATCTGGTGGTTGGCACACTTTTACTTGTTCAGATCTGTAGACACCTCGATTTTGAACCCAAGATACACACAAGCATTGCCAATGATGAAAAGGACCAATGATGTTTACCTTGAGGACCGGAACAAGGCTTTAACTTGACAAACCCTTCAAACATCCACCAAAACCGACCAAAAGCCTCCTCAAAACAAACCCAAGCCTACACTGTCTTTTAGTTCATTTAAAACCCTCTTTATCGATATATAATACGTCCCAATCTGTTTTGAAATGAGGGAGATGCGCGCGTTTCACTAAAATGACCCATTTTCCCGACCTCTTGAGGGTAAAATGGTCACACACTTGGATGTACAAAACATTTGGCATTAAAACCATTTGGGTTAGAAAGTAGACTTAACAACCTTTCCAACGCTTCAAACTACGCCTAAATCGGAGTTTGGTAGCACTCGGGGCAGCCCCGCGAAGTTTGGACAGTTCTGCACCACACCCTGGGCGCCCAACCACACCTTGGGCGCCCAAGGTGCACACCAGTCAGTTACAGGCAGTGGCTATAATGATGAGATTCTACTGCAAGAGGAGCGTCTGTCCCCCATTTCTGTCCTCCCTCCCTCACTCACTCACTCATTCACTCACCCTCTCACTCACTCTCACTCTATAAATACCCCCCTCCACTCTCTCATTACCTCCCCTTAGCCTCTCTCACTCTCCTACTGCTACTCCCTCTCTCTAAACTAGCAATATAACTCTCTTCCACTCTCAAACACTCAACCTTAAACATATTTTCATCCTCACCCTTCCACACTACCAAAAAACCACCTAAATCACACCAAAAATCCATCTTCAAGCCTTGAACACCACCATTCCTTCAAAGCAAAACCAAAATCAGTCTAAGCAACTTCAAATACAACCAAAACCAAGTGTCTTGAGTCCATAAACTGATCTCCAAAGCCTTCACCAACCAAAACATCAAGTCCGAGCCAAATTCAAGCAAAAAGGTAGAAAATCATGTGAAAATCACATGTTTTGGTCCCTCTGAGGGAGACCAGGAGGTTCACACAAGTTCTTTGTACTTGTTGTGAGCCAACAAGGTCATAAAAATCAAGAAAAATATTTTCAAAATTTCCAATTTTAAAGGGCTTGAGCGCCCAACCTCACATTGGGCGCCCAAGGTGGCCTTGAGCGCTCAAACCTGCACCAGAAAGCCAGTTTGGTATTTTAGGCATAACGTTTTACTCCGAACTCCGTTTTCGACGAGTTATATATCAAAACGTAGATAATTTGAAGAGCTACAACTCTGGAGTTTTATTTTCTTCCAGATCTGTCTTTACAATGCCCAAAATTTGCAAATAAGCTACGGACAGATTGATGTTTTGTGTATTTTATTCTCTGATCATCATTATATGTCATCTCATCATCAGTTTAGAGGAGTGTGTGTGTATTATACTGTTATACATGTTCATCCATCTTCCCTTAAGCTCTCATCTCTCATTTTTCAATTTTTCAAGTACATTCAATAAAGAAATCATTGAAACTTGTTTATTGTTCATGGACCAAATCTCAATTGTTGATTATTGTTGAAAATCATCTTCCAGTAGCTATTTTGTGTTGAGGTCATAAGTTTTTGAATAAAGAAGCAAAGCAAAACTGATGAGTTTGAAAGACGTTGGGCTCCCAAGGTCACTTTGAGCGCCCAACCCCCTATTCTGTTGACAGTTTGATGGGCAGTTGTTGTGTCTCTTATTTGTTCATTCTAATCATATTTTGTCTTTATATCACTCTAAATATATCATCATGTTCATATCATCCTCATACATCATCATTTACATTGTAAATATGCAAGCACACGTGCACGCTAATCCCATACATTGTGTTTTATCTCGTATACATGCTCTTATTTTGTTCCCGTGTTCAAAACCAAATTCTAAAAGTTTTACATAGCCCACAAATTATTTAGTAAAGACCGGTTCACGGACCGGGCGAGGGGGGTGCATTAAAACCCTTCCCCTCTCGTAACCAAACCCCCGAGCCCGGAAATAAAAAGGTTTTCGCACGACCGGTATAACCATTTCAAAACCATTGGGCATAACAAGTCACTCTTTTGGTTTCTCGGGTTCATTCCTTAAACCCGGGTGGCAACTCCAAAATCATTTTCAAAATCAATTTGAATCGCTATCGCTATCACCATCGTGTGGGCGGCCGCCCGACGGGTGTCCACAAAATCCCAACTTAATGGGACGGGGTGAGTTGGAGTAACTGGGCAGGATGGTGAACTGGTCTCACCAACTTTCTTCTTCCCTTTGCTGGCCCTAGCTTCTTCTTCCTCCTGCTGCTTTTCCCAGGCGTACTGTTCTTCAAGCTGTCTTGGGGACATGCCATCGTTGTTGCGGAGGCATTCTT
The DNA here is from genome assembly GCA_036023075.1 of Gaultheria prostrata. Taxonomy (NCBI): domain Eukaryota; kingdom Viridiplantae; phylum Streptophyta; class Magnoliopsida; order Ericales; family Ericaceae; genus Gaultheria; species Gaultheria prostrata. The sequence goes on along the minus strand of JAXBDA010003859.1, from coordinate 8,499 downwards.
CATAGCATTCGTCACAATCACACACATCCCAGTACTTATGACCAGTGATTAGGTCAGCAAAGTAGTACACAAGCTTGCCCTCCTCATCATGGTATTTGACTGGAGGCATGACACAGAAATCGTCATCTTCCTCGTACATAACAGTGATTTTTTCTGGGAGCACCCTTGGACTTTTGTCTGGTGTGATGTAGAACTTCCAGCCTGAGTGGCTTTCAGTGCTATCCCACTGATTTGGTATATCTGATGGATTGAGTTCAGGGACTAGATCGACCCGCTTGTAGAGCTTGTCTCCTTCAGGGCTCTTCTGTTCAGTCTTGCACTCCTCAATAATCCTGGTAGGAGCGTTGTGGTGAGTGGTGAAGGTAGACTTGAGTCTCTTGTTGCTTGATTGGTCAGTCATTGTTCTGACAAAAAAGTACTAATTTCACTTTGGGAAAAAGGCAAGGCCTAATTGCAGTGTTTTTTTGAAAAAAATGGGATTTTGAAATATCCAGCATAACCAGAGATTGTTGGGGTAATCTCTAGGTGAGTGAAGTGACAGGCTAGGGCCAATCTAATTTGTGTATGCATGCAAAATGAGAGCAGTGTATACAAAAGGCAGTAAGCGGGTAGCATGGTATGTGCAAAAAGCGGTATACAGGCAACATGCTGACAGGATATGGAAAAATAGTAAGCATGTAGCAGGATATATCACATAATCCTACTCTGTGGGTCCTGTCGTAGGTTGGAAGGTTCTACGGCTATTTATATGGAAAGGCCGGTTTTGGTTTAAGGGGGTTCCCCAGACTAAAGCCAATATTTGCCTCCCCTCTGCACAGAATACTGACGTGGCAAGGGTAATAACGGTAGGCTGCCTCATCATCGTCCAGCGTTGCCGACAATCCTAGGATGTCTTAACACAAGCAAGCTGGGTAGGGTAACCAGGACGCAGCGGCGAGGCTAGTAACCATGCACGTGCAATGCAAAAGTTTAAGAATAAAATCTTTTCAAAAATCCCACAAATATTTTTCAAGCTTGGCTCGCTTTTTAAAGTAATCAAAACTTTGAAATTTTACCCAGACAAACAACCGGGAAAGCTCTAGTCCGGATTGGTCGGGCTCTCACCCTGACACCATTCCTTTCTTTGACAGCGCGAAGTATGTACGTTATGTCAAGCTTTCAAAGGTCGTTTTACAGGTGTAAAATCTCAAAATAAAGATTAATTTAAAAAAAATTGATCCCCAGCAGAGTCGCCATTTTGTGGACGGTCGGGGCCCACGCGTTTTTTTGTTTCGTTTTGAAAAAGAGGGGCGAACTTAGGGAAAAAGAAACTTTAGAGTCACCACCCGGGGTTTAATTTTTGGAAAATGTTAGTTACCCGAGGAACCGTTTAGAAAAATAATGTGACTCTTGTGCTGCTGAAAAAGGGTTTGGTCTGCGAAAAATAGAGCTTTTGGGTTCGGGAGCCAGGTTACTCGCGAGGAAGGTTTTCTTTGAAGAATGCACCCCGCGTGCCCGGAGTTTTCCGATCCTTACTAATATTTGTGGGATTTTTCTGAAAATATTTTATTGAAAACTTTGTTCACATTAAGCGATGAATGATGAATAACATAACAGAAGTAACACATGTAAAAAAGATAAATTGCAATAACTAAATCACGTAACATGCGAATGAACAATTAAATGAAATTAATAATTAAAATGGAGGGACATAATAATAATGACAAGAAACCAGAGAGGGGGGTTAACCGTAATAAAAACTTCTGTAAGTTTTTTAAGAAAACAGAGCTTCAACTCGAGAAAACAGAGCATGTGAGAAAACCATTTGCCATGGATGCCATACGGCACCAAAATTTATACCGCACGGTGCCTTTTCAATGCTGTACGGCGTCGATATCTAAGCTTTTCTCAAAATTTTGGTTTCTGATCAGGGTAAAAATTGGATGATTTCTTGATACAAAACCATAATCATTCAACTGAAAAATCTTTTTAAAAGGTTTGGAATATACCTCCTAATCGAGCAAGTGACAAAAAACACATTGATTGTGTTCCCGTCATCGCTCCAAAGACCGAAATAATCTTGTGGATTATTTCATTTCATGAGTAAGGCGTTTTACTATATCCAGAGGAAGTATGGAACTATTATGAATGTAACAAAAGAATCCCCTCAGGAACTATAGCTTGAAAATTTAGTTTATACCTTTGGAATGAATCTCCTTTGGTGATGGAGATTTTCGGATATGGAGGTTTGGGTTGACTGGAGAGAGTTGGGAAGTGATTTTATGAGAGTGACAATAGGTTCAAGTTTAGACAAATGTTAGAGAAAAATTCTCAGAGTAGAAAGAGGGCTTCAATGGAGGTTTTTCCTTTTGTTCCAAATTGTTCGGTCGATTAGTAAGTGAGTCTGTAGCTACCCTTTTTGTTCGATGAAGACAGGTATAAATAGGCCATGGGTGCCGTACTCCTCCTCCATTGTTCAAATTTGTATGCCAAGTTTGCGAGCTACGGCTAGGTTTTTCTGTATCACGCAATCGAACTGAGCTGCTGGGTGACCCGGTAATCAGGGAGATGGGACAAGGACACCGTGCGGTGTGCAAGGTGGTGCCGCACGGTGTGGCTATGGAAGCCGTACGGTGTCAAGGGATTTTTTGGGCCGTGCGGTTCTGAGAAGAAGGCCGTACGGTTCAGGTATTTTTGGGATTTTTGTTTTTTTGACCCGTTTGACCCGAGGGACTATTCCAAGGTATATTCCATTTTCTTTCATCATTGGGGATGCACAAGCCATCAAAATTGGGGTGTCTACAACCAAGCTGTCAGGTTTCGAAATCTTTGCGAACGACATTTAGGACAGTGACAATGAAGTTGACAAAAGGGAAGAACTGGTTAAGGCACTCCAAGTTGACTGGATCGAAACTCTTGACTCAGGGAATCTCCAATCACTATTCGGGGAAGAAAGCCTGACAGGTACAGGAGAAGGCGGGCCTGCTGCGATGTTGTTTCATTTAAAGCCTGATTTGAAGCTTGCCGAGGAGGTAGAGCTATTGATGCTGAGCCAGGATGCCCTTGGAGATATCACTACACTCATTGTGGATGCCAATGGTGTTTATAAAAATTGCACTTTTATACCTAGAATCACTTACATTAGCACTGAATTTTAGTCTAGCACTGACTCCGAGATAGAGTCTAAACCCGAACATGTATCTGTCATTCCCCCGCGTCATCATTTTTCTTTTCAATTTGAGTCCACTCTCATGTATCACTCCCCTGGGGGCCCCACATTTGCTATCAATGAAATAGACTTTGCTTATCTTGCTGTGTCCGAAATAAATTTTGTTGACGCCGACGATAAGGGGATTGAATTCCAGAAGAACTTCGATCTCTAATCCGAAGGGAAGACAAAAGGTATGCTCAGCCTCTAAAAGAAGAAATTGTTTCCATAAATTTGAAAAATGAAAACGATCCGCGAATGGTTCAAATTGGTTCCGGACTGTCTCCTGAAGAGTTCAAAGCCCACTCGGATCTCCTGAAAGAATTCAAGGACGTTTTTGCATGGTCACACGCAGATATGCCTGGTATCGACCCCGAGATTGTGGAGCATCGAATCCCGCTTTACCCAAATGCAAAGCCTGTCAAGCAGAAGCTGAGGAAAATGAGGCCAGATTGGGTGCTAGAAATCAGGAAAATGAGGTCAAATAGACGCCGGGTTCCTAATTGTAACAGAATACCCTCAGTGGGTCGCAAACATTGTTCTTGTTCCCAAAAAGAACGGAAAAATTCGGGTCTGTGTAGACTTAAGAGACCTGAACAGGGTCAGCCCTAAAGACAATTTCCCATTACCCCACATAGATGTACTTGTGGACAACACTGCCGGACATGCACTCCTCTTCTTCATGGATGGTTTCTCCGGATACAACCAGATTCTCATGGCTCCCGAAGACCGTGAGAAGACTACTTTCACCACAGAGTGGGGCACTTATTGTTACAGGGTCATGCCCTTCGGTTTGAAAAACGCCGGGTCAACCTATCAGAGGGCAGCCACGACGTTACTACATGATATGATTCACGAAGAAGTCGAGGTCTACGTCGATGACATGATCGTCAAGGCCAAGGAAAGAGAAGGGCACTTACCCGCACTCAGGAAGTTTTTTGAAAGAATTTGCAAGTACCGGTTGCGTCTCAACCCTCAGAAATGTACATTCGGAGTTACGGCAGGAAAGATGTTGGGATTCATGATCTCCACACGAGGCATTGAGATTGATCCTTCCAAAATCAAGGCTATTCTTGAAATGGAGCCACCCAGGACAGAAAAAGGAAGTGCGAAGCTTTCTCGGGAAAATTCAATTCATCAGCAGATTCATCGCTAAGTTAACCTCAACTTGCGAGCCGATGTTTCAACTACTCACAAAGGGTATGCCATTCAAATGGGACGACAAGTGCCAGGAAGCTTTTGAAGCCATCAAAAGTTATCTTCAGAATCCTCCGGTACTGATGCCACCAACACCGGGGCAACCTCTCACCATGGGATGCATGCTCGCACAAGAAGGCGAATGTGGAAGCGAGAAAACAGTCTACTACATCAGCAAGAAAATGGTAGGGTGCGAAGAACGGTATACTTCCCTGGAGAAGGTTTGCTGGGCTTTAATTTGGGCTTCCAAGAAGCTAAGGCACTACATGATGGCCTACTCAGTGAGGCTAATTTCTCGAATGGACCCTCTCAAATACCTGTTTGAGAAGCTGGCTCTCACTGGTAAGCTGGCACGCTGGTTACTTCTACTAGCTGAATTTGATATCAAGTACATGACTCGGAAGTGTGTGAAAGGAAGGGCTGTCGCTGAGTTTCTGGCCGATCATCCGGTAGAAGGTCCAGAAGATGTGGAGTTCGAATTCCCCGACGAAAATGTCATGCCAACGACCAACGATGTATGGTTGTTGTATTTCGACGGAGCTGCTAACCAGAAAGGATTCGGGATCGGACTTCTGCTTATCTCTCCAGAAGGATCACCCATTCCTCTTGCATTCAAGCTAAACTTCGAGGTCACCAACAACCAGTCGTAATACGAAGCCTGTATTGTAGGGACGGAAGCTGCCCTTGAAATCGGTGTCAAAAGGTTGGAAGTAATCGGAAATTCTATCCTAGTAGTCTCACAAGCAAACGGCGACTGGAAGGTCAAGGAAGACAAATTGAAACCTTACCACAAGGACCTTGACGATCTGATCCCGCGATTCCAGGTAGTCACTTTCACACATGTGCCTCGATTAAACAATCGATTTGCCGATGCTTTGGCAACACTAGCCTCCATGGTGGAGATACCCAATGGAGTCAGACTCCAACCAATCATGATCGAACATAGGGACAAGCCCGTTTACGAATACGTCATGGCTATTGATGAGCCTGACGATGGTCTCGCCTGGTACCACAACATCTGGAACTTCGTTGAAAAGGGCGAATACCCGGCTGGGACAGACAGAAAGGACCAGATAGCTCTCCGAAAGCTAGCATCTCACTACATTATCTGCGGGGGCACGCTGTACCGAAGATCCCACTGCGGAATGCATAAACTCTGTGTAAATGGCGAAGAAGCAACCAGAATCATGGAAGAAATCCACAATGGAGTCTGTGGCCCTCACATGAACGGGGCAATTCTCGCCAAGAAAGTCTTGCGACAGGGATACTACTGGTCTACAATTGAAATCGAGTGCATCGAATACGTGCGAAGATGTCACAAATGTCAGATTCACGCCAATCTCATGCACATACCGCCATCAGAGCTGCATTCCATGACTTCACCCTGGCCTTTCTCAACCTGGGGCATTGACGTCATCGGTAAGATCACCCCAACTGCTTCAAACGGGAACAAGTTTATTCTGGTCGCCATCGACTATTTCACCAAATGGGTGGAGGCTGCCTAATACACAACTCTTACAGCGGTTCAGGTCGCTCATTTCATCAAGCAGAACATCATCTACCGATATGGCGTGCCTCAATTCGTGTCTGACAATGGTGTTCACTTCAAGGGTAGAGCTGCAGAAGTTCTCGAAGATTTTGGGATTCAAGTCCATAAATCGACAGTCTACCGGCCGCAAACCAACGAACCTGTGGAAGCTGCCAACAAAACCATCAAGTCAATACTGGAAAGAACAATTCAGTCTGTGAAGATTTGGCACGAACAGCTGCTGTTAGCACTCTGGGGATACCGGACATCTATCCGTACTCCAACAGGGGCAACACCTTATTCCTTGGTTTACGGTATGGAAGCCGTTCTCCCTATCGAACTTGAAGTACCATCTCTGCGAGTTGTGATAGAATCAGACATTGAAGAAGCTGAATGGCAAAGCGCAAGGTTCGAAGAACTCATGTTGTTCGACAAGAGAAGGCTCAAAGCCTTATATCACATTCAAGGGTACTAGCGTCGAATCGCACGCGCCTTTGACAAGAAAGTCAAGTTCAGAAATCTGCAGGAAGGAGACATGGTTCTAAAAGGGATCTGGGCTCCAGTTTTCGATCCACGCGGGAAATCTTGGCCAAAATGGGCAGAGCCGTACATCATCAAGAAAATTCTGTCTGGAAGCGCAACTCAGCTCATCGATCTCGATGGCAACGAATTCTCTACATTGGCCAACATGGGTCAGCTCAAGAGATATTACCCCTGAGAGAAACTCGCTGGACTGAAAACCGCAAGGGCAGGCAGTGCCAGGCAAAAATTAGAGCAAGTCTGCTAGGTCGAAAACCCACATCGGGCGGCTTAGGCAAAATTCAAGACAAAAATAATTGAAAGCTCGCTAGACCGAAAACCCGAAAGGGCGGTACTAGGCAAAAGTTAGAGTGCAAAAGGAGAGGGAAAATACTCGAGCGAACCCTAGCCAACAATTTTAGGCATGAACTACGTCATGACCTGATTCCTTTTTTAAGGATACGTAGGCATCCTCACATTGAGAATCGGTCGCAATCTTTTAAAACATCTCTTGAGTTGATCCACAGCCGTCATTCGCGCTTACTACACAATCAATGAGAATCAAAGTAGAAAATTTTCATAATTCACTTTTATTCAAACTAATTTCTTCGATTACATGGCTGAGCATGAATCTTTCACGCAACAAAACAACACCAAAAAAAAAAAAAGCAAAGCTTCGGCCCACATGAAACATGTCATGGGTCAGCAATTTATTTCTGGTACATTAAGACTGAAGCAAAAGTCAAATTTGATTCCTATTCTCTCTTGTTGCAATCTCTTGTGTCAACCATCTTTTGTAACGCCCCGGAAGCACAATGCTGGAATACTGATCTCTAGGAATAGTAATGCGCTCTCTCCAAGTACGCTGATAAGCCTGAATTGTTGCATTATTGAAATTGGGCAGGACAAAGTCTTCAGGATATACGGATGGTATTGATTGACTAACACCGAGCTGTCGGAGAATGCGGTAAGGGACATAAAAGGTCCAACAGGTTAGACCTGCCAACGCTACTCGATGACGACCCATATTGCTCATTGTCATGGTGGGGCGAGTCAGCCAGTTCAAGGGCCAAGAAATTTTGTCTTCTTTCAACTGAGAAAGCACCTGAACCCAACCGGGAACACTCCTGTGAAACTCCTGGTAATCGCTCTGAACAAAACCTTGTGTCTCATGAATTATGTTTCGCGGCACTGCCTCCAGAAGAGCAGCCTTGTCACACAGCCAAATCTACATGAGAGAAAAGACAAGTAAGGAACCATAGAAAGCCTGAACCCGAGTGTTGAGGTAAAAAGAGAACAAGTGCTAAACCAGAAAAAGGAGAGCTGAGTGAGAAACCTACGTGTAAGAGCAAAGCACTGCCTTCAAAAACATTGGTTCGCCCATCATGGACTCCATCTAGACCCATCAAAGTTTCAGCCAAAACCATAGGAGCTACATCTTTACGCTCCTCAATCTGCTTGGCCACTCCCACTAATACCGCACTTGCTTGATGATCTGAGCGAACAAACAAGAATGTCGCAAAGATCACGAGACACAAAGCAAAGTGGAGTGGGTAAAACCCGTACTCCCTCTTAGGTGCCCTAGCTCGGCCATACAACGTGGATATGCCCTACAGGGGAGCCGAGCTAGAGAGGCCACGAGTAGGGCCGGGCGCGCAGTACGTAGTCGACCATGACACCACGATAGGGTGCAAGGTCAGGACCGAGCTACGAATAGCTCGTCCCCAGGGTATACAGACCAACAACAGTATAGCCGTCCTACGTGGCAGCACGGCTATACCGCTATTGGGCTAACAGAACGGCAAAACGTTCTGGAATAGTCTAGAATACTCTCTTACGTGATAAAAGGCGTATCCCGCGGTTTAAGGGAATGACGTGATCATTCCATATCAGATTAGGAATGTAGAATCCTATTGAGATTCGGAGTACACAAGCATAAAAGAATGAGTCCTATATGGAAAGGAATGCTATTGCATAAAGGAGACCAGTATAGGAAAGGATTCCTAATGAGAATAGGATCCTTGGACAACCAGCACCCTGCATCTATAAATAAGGTACGATACCCATG
>JAXBDA010003858.1:0-32053 GCA_036023075.1 Gaultheria prostrata | reverse complement strand
TTAATTTCATTTATTTGTTATTTCCTGTTATTTACTTGATTAATTGTCAAAGACTTTCAATAAAACATTTTTAAAAAGAAAATCCCACAAATATTTAGTAGAGACCGGGAATATCCCGGGCGAGCGGAGTGCTTTTCCAAAAAACCTTCCCAGCCCGTAACTTGGCTTCCGGAACCAAAAAGAATCTTTTTCGCAGACCAAATCTTTTCCGAACGGCAACAAGAGTCATCAATTATTTTTAAACGGTTTCTCGGGTACCAAAAAGATTTTCTAAATTAAATCCCGGGTGGCGACTCATATTTTTTCAAAAACATTTTCAAAACACACCGGAAGTGCCCGTCCACACTACTCCTTTTGCCTTAACATATGGGCATGATGCTGTGTTGCCTATGGAAATAGTGGTAAGGTCACAAAGGGTTGTCTCCCAAAATGAATTAGATATAGGTGCATATGACCAAGCAATGCATATGGAGCTTGAGGAGATAGATGAAGAAAGAATCAAAGCTTTGAATCAAATTTTGTTATAGAAAGCAAGAGTAGCCAGAAGTTATAACAAAAAAGTGGTTGTTCGAAGCTTCGATGTAGGAGATTTAGTCCGGAAGGTGATATTGCATGTCAAGGAAAGAAAACAAGGACTTGAAAAATGGGCCCCAAAGTGGGAAGGGCCATTTCAAGTGCATCGAGTTCTTAAAAGAGGTGCTTATCACTTAAGAGAATTAAATGGTTATGTTCAAAGAAGAAAAATCAATGGAACATATGTAAAAGCTTATGTCTCAACTATTTGGGAATCTTTTAGTAAAAGATAGTGTTCTTTGGTGATTTAACTTTTGTTTGCTTATCACTTAAGAGAATTAAATGGTTATGTTCAAAGAAGAAAAATCAATGGAAGATATGTAAAAGCTTATGTCTCAACTATTTGGGAATCTTTTAGTAAAAGATAGTGTTCTTTGGTGATTTAACTTTTGTTTGCTTATCACTTAAGAGAATTAAATGGTTATGTTCAAAGAAGAAAAATCAATGGAAGATATGTAAAAGCTTATGTCTCAACTATTTGGGAATCTTTTAGTAAAAGATAGTGTTCTTTGGTGATTTAACTTTTGTTTGCTTGTGCTGTTCAAGGGACTAAGTTATGATGCAAGTGCACAACACTAATAGTAATTGAAAGGTTAACAATAAAAGATGAAACCCAAAGCAATTGAGTAATTAATGAAATAACAAGGTTATATTCATTGATCTAGTAACTGTACAACAGTGTTTTTCCAATTGCTCAACTTCCGAGCATTCTCATTACATACAAATTCAAAAAGTTTCTCTTGCTCTTTTCTATGGACCAGTTGAGGTTCAAGCATCTGCATATTCTGTAAAGTTGAGGAAGCTCTACTCTCAATGGATGTCAAACCCCTCTTAGTTTGAGCAATTTTCTCTTTGGTTGCAGCAAGGGCTTGCTCCAGCTTTGCTTCTTCTTCTTTTAAGAGATGTAGCTTGGTAACTTCAGACTCATGAGAAGAAGTAAGCTGAACAACCTCATCTTTCAAACCAGACAATTCTGTCTTCAAAGCCTGCCTATGAAAATAAGACTCTTAGAGAATTAAAGAGTCCAGGGCACTGGTTTGAAGACCAGTTACCATATCTAAGAGTTGTTTGCTCAGTTCAGAGGAGCCAGACTTTAAATTAGAAATGTCATGGCAGCAAGTCTTTAAAAGAAGCATGAGATCTTCTTGAGCAAAAGCTTCGAAGTCCAGATTTCAGAACTGTTTTAAGAGTTCCTTCACTTCCTGAGCTTCTCCTACAGAAAAACACAGGCTTGATCTTAATAGCAGGAGGCTGAGGACTGAGATATGCCTTGATCTTTTCTATAGGAGCTGTAGGAGTTGTAGTTGTAGCAATGCTCATGGTAATATCTTGATAGAATTTGCTCACTCGTGCTTTAAATTCCTCCAAGTGAATTGGAATGTTTCTAGCTGATGACAGATGTTCCTAAAAGCGACAGAAAGTTCATAAATTGTTGCATTTACAATATGTGATAGGTATATGGAGAGGGTAAAACCCGTACTCCCTCTTGAGTGCCGTAGCTTGGCTATATGCAGCGTAGGTATACCCTACAAGGAGCCGAGCTAGAGAGGCCACGAGTAGGGCCAGGCGCGCAATACATAGACAACCATGGCACCACATAAGGTGCAGGGTCAGGCTGAGCTACGAATAGCTCGGACTAGAGGTCTACAAGCCGAACAAACAATACAGCCGTCCTATGTGGCAGCACGGCTAAATTGCTAATAGGACGGCAGGATGTTCTAGAATACTCTCTTACGTGATAAGAGGCGTATCCCATGATTCAAGGGAAGGACGTGAGCATTCCATATCGGATAAGGAGTGGAGAATCCTATTCAGAGTCATGTTGCACAACCATATGGAAAGAAATCCTATATGGAAAGGAGTCACATTGACCGCGGAAGACCAGTACGGTAATGCCACCGTACCTAATACGATGAGTCCTATTAGGAAGGGTTTCCTAACGTGATAAGGAAACTAGGGCAACAAGGGCCCTTGATCAACAAGCTAACCTATGCCTTTAAATACATGCATTATGCCTACGGTGAAAGGTACACTGTAACTCACTGTTATATGCACTGTCTTAGGCTTAATTAGTATCTCCATACTAACTTAAGCATCGGAGGGCCTTTGCCAATAAGGGCAAAGGTGCTCTAACTATTCCTTATATTTGCAGGTTTAGAGGTGCAGTCGAGATACAAGAAATCTACCCTCTACAATTGGCGCCGTCTGTGGGAAACTACACAAAAAAGCTCAGTTTTTGTGATAAAGAATAAAATCAATCCATGGCTGCGTCGGAACCTGTGTTTCCTACTCCCAGGCGTGAAACGTCACGAAACGACGGGCTAGTCACGCCTCCGGCTAAAACAAAGGAGAAACGAACACCTACGGTCCCTACTGTGCCACGAAAGGGCCATGGATCGAGGCGTTATGATAAAATACAAGAGATACCGAAATACAGGGGCCGCCATCGGCGGTCTTTGACCCCTGTAAGGTATGAGAGGGAGCGGTCCCCTTCAAAAGACAAGAGAGGTCGGAGTCCCCCACGCGAAGGGAGGAGCTCTGGTCAAAAATCCCGCGACTACGAGAAAAGTCGTGATAAGCGGGAACAAGATGCTGAAGAATTGGCACGACAACTTGCCCGACGAGAATGGGAAGTTGAGGACTTGAAGCAACGCCTCAAGGAGGCGGAGAAAGACCTCCACTCTCGTTCCCACACCAACAGGAAGAGGGGCCAAAGAGAGCCAAGGATCGTCGGCCATAGGAAAACCTGTCCACGGGTAGTAAGGATTCTCCACGAAAAAGGAGGGAGAGGAGCCTCTCCCATGAGAAGGAGGGTGGGAGGAAACATGCAAGAGGCAGAAATGAGAGATCTGGGTCCAACAAGCAGAGGGCCAGGGACCGTTATGGGGACGCTCGCCCAGAAGGAGGCCCAAAAACTGTACGAGAGGTAGCAAAGGAAGCCCTAGGGCAAATAGCAACCTCTCCCCTAGCCTTTTGGATAAGAACGGAAAGGATGCCGAGCAGGGTCAAGCACGACACGTTCGTGCTCTATGAAACGAACACGGATCCCGTCGTGCATATCCAACACTATAAGCAGGCCATGTTCATGCATGAGAACGATGATGCCGTTCTATGCAAGATGTTCCCTTCCAGTTTGGGGAAGGTAGCGCTTAGTTGGTACCACATGCTACCAGCAGGTTCGATACTTGTTTGTGCACAACTTGCTGAGGAATTTTGCGCACGATTTCTCAGGAGTCGTGCTGCCCCAAAAACCTTTGATGTCTTGACGACAATGAGGCAAAAAGACGAAGAAACCTTGATGGACTACGCTAAGAGGTATTGGGAAACTTTCAACGAGATTGAAAACTGCAGTGAGGAGTACGCCTTGGCAATGTTCAAAACAAGCTTACCCATGCATAGCAAGTTACGAGAATTACTTACTATGCACCCGGTCAAGACCGTTGCCAAAGTTATGGAGAGAATCCAAGAGCATGCCCGGGTAGAGGATGACATCATCCGTTCAGGAGGCAAGATTGTGTCAGGACGACTCCAACCCCCCCCCCCCCCCCGAGGAAGCCTCTGGAGTCCAAGGTGTATAAAAAGGAATACAACACTGGCAAGAAGGAGTTTGGAATGGGGAGGAGGGACGTACCAGATCCAAAATCTTACTTTAGTGTTATGGCGGCATTCAACATGCCGATCTATAAAATGCTATACCGTATCAAAGACCAGCCATGGTTCAGAAGGCCGCCAAAGATGACTGGGAACCCGCAGAAGAGGAGATCCACCAACCAGCATTGTAGCTACCACCGAGATTGGGGCCACATGACTGAGGATTGCGTGGAGTACAAGAAGTTCTTCGACGAACAGGTTGTCGCAGGACACCTAAAAGAATTCCTGGCAAACGAGCAGCAATGCACCGAGCAAGGCGAGGATATAGACTGTGATAAGCCCCCAAAGGGGACCGTCCATATGATACATGGGCTGGCTACCCCTTACACGAGCAACGAGGTGTGGCATGTACGTCGAGTCCAGAGTTCACGGGAGGCGCTGAGGCTCGGCTTAAAACGGACAAGGGAAGAAGAAGTAGTGGAGCTTCCCATAACATTCTCCGATAAAGACTTGGAGGGAGTCACTCTTCCACACAACGACGCTCTGGTCATAACCCTACGAATAAGGGAGTATGACGTGGAAAAGATTTTGGTGGACCAAGGGGCGAGCACGGAGATCATGTACTACAGCACATTCAGAAAAAAAATAACCTACCTATCGAAGCCTCAAGAAGAGCTTGACACTGCTGGTCGGCTTTAGCTCACACCCAGTGTGGCCGTTGGGGAAGGTGACCCTATCAGTATGAGCAGGATCGACTGTCCTCAAAATAGATTTTCTAGTGGTGGATCTGCACTCCACCTATAACGTGATTATAGGCAGGACGTGGATGTATAGGATGAAAGCAATACCATCCACCTACCATCAGAAAATTAAATTCCTAAGGTCAGACGACATTGAGATGATCAGGGGAGACCAGAAGGTGGCTGATCAATGCTTCAATATGATCTTAAAAGGAGCACCAAAGCCTCAGTACGTGCAGACCATAGAGGTGCCGGATCAGCCGACCTTGGAGGATGTAGGGGTGACCCAAACTAGAAGGTTATTGAGGGATTGAAGAAAATACAAGTTGACGAAGGCGACCCAGAGAGGTATTTCTTGATCAGGGAGAATTTGACCGAACAGGAAGAAAAGGAGTTGGTGGACTTCTTAAAGAATCACATGGACGTCTTCGCCTGGACACCACATGAGATGCCAGGCATTGACCCCGGGGTCATCTGTCACCACTTGAATGTAGACCCACAACACAAACCAGTAATCCAGAAGAGGAGGAGATCAGCACCACAACACGCAGACGCTGTGATTGAAGAAGTTGATAGGCTGCTCGAGGCAGATGCAATAAAAGAGGTGTACTACCCAGAATGGCTGGCCAACACAGTTGTGGTAAAAAAGAAGAATGGGAAGTGGAGGGTCTGTGTGGATTTCACCAGCCTAAACAAAGCATGCCCAAAAGACAGCTTCCCCCTCCCCAGAATTGACCAGCTAGTGGATGCAACGGCGGGATATGAAAGGATGAGTTTCCTTGACGCATACCGGGGATACCATCAAATAGCCATGTATGAGCCCGATCAAGAGAAGACTTCTTTTATGTCCCCTAGAGGTCTATACTGCTATAAGGTCATGCCCTTTGGGTTGAGGAACGCAGGAGCAACATACCAACCTTTGACTACCATCATGTTTAAAGAACAGCTAGGTAAGACCATGGAGGTCTACATAGATGACATGGTAGTAAAGAGCAAGGTAAAGCAAGGGCACCTGGCCGATCTAAAGGAGACGTTTGACATTCTGAGGCGGTATAAGCTGAAGTTGAATGCCTCAAAGTGTGCTTTTGGGGTCAGCTCAGGGAAGTTCTTGGGCCATTTGGTAACCAAGAGAGGGATAAAGGCTAACCCCGATCAAATCACGGCTCTGGGAGTCTTGAGAGTCCCAGGACTACGAAGGAAGTCCAGAAGTTGACAGGGATGGCAGCGGCACTAAATCGGTTCATTAGTAAGTCCTCTGATAGGTGCAGGCCCTTCTTTTAGTTGTTAAAGAAGCGAGAGGGATATGAAGGAGCCGAGCAAGAGCAGGCGTTTGTAGAGCTAAAAACGTACTTATCTTCCCCACCTTTGCTCTCATCTCCAGATGTTGGGGAACCGCTTAAACTGTACTTGTCTGTATCCAAGCATGCCGTCAGCTCGGCACTCCTACGAGAAAGGGGGACCAAGCAAGCACCCATCTACTTTGTAAGCAAGGTACTATTGGAGGCAGAGACAAGGTATTTGCCACTAGAGAAGTTGGTGTATGCCTTGGTGATATCTTCAAGAAAGCTGCCACACTATTTCCTAGCTCATCCAATTATGGTGTATACAGAATACCCACTAAGGGCAAGACTTCAGTGGGCGGACTTATCAGGAAGGATCTCGAAGTGGTTCGTAGAATTGAGCCAGTATAATCTCGACTATCAACCAAGGACGGCCATAAAAGGGCAGGTCTTGGCAGACTTCGTAGCTGAACGGGTGGCACCACCACCTCCACTCCACGAGAAGGAGTCAGGGACTGAGATGCCCATACCAAGTGCTGACCAGGACCCAACAGAGTGGAAGCTCTTTGTTGATGGCTCGTCATGCAACAAAAGAGCGGGGGCAGGTATTGTGCTTATCTCCCCTGAGGGGTTGGTCCTGGAGCAAGCGATGAGATTTGGGTTCAGTGCAACGAACAATGTTGCCAAATATGAGGCCTTGCTCGCCGGCCTTAGGAACGCTCGCGAGCTAAAAATTCAGACATTGAGAGTATTTTGTGATTCTCAGTTGGTAGTAAATCAACTGTCAGGGGAGTACAACGCACAGAGTGAAAAGATGGCAGCTTATGTGGAAGCAGCTAAGGATTTGTTGGATAAGTTTGAGGTCGTCCACGTCCAGCAAATTAGCTCGGGTCAAAACGCTCATGCGGATTCACTCGCTTGCCTAGGATCAGCAGTACAAACAGAGTTTAAAAGGTCGGTAATCGTGGAATACCTCGGCGAGCCGAGCATTGGCAGATCTGTAGAGTTGGTGATGGAGACTGGCCTTGGGCCGAGCTGGATGGACCCAGTTGTTGCTTATCTGAAGGATGGAACGTTGCCAGAGGACAAAAGGGAAGCACACAAAATAAAGGTCAAGACAGCCAGATTTTGGCTCTCCCCAGAAGGTAAGCTCTATAGAAAATCTTACTTAGGCCCTTATTTGTTGTGTGTGCATCCTGCCCTGGTACAGAAATTCTAGCACGAGATACATGCTGGGACGTGTGGCGGTCATACTAGAGCACGGTCCATAGCCCACCGAGCAATCTCGCAAGGGTATTGGTGGCCATACATGCAGGAGGATGCAAAGTTGTTTGTCAAAACATGCGAGAAGTGCCAACGGTACTCACCTTTGATCCGTGCACCAGTTGAGGATCTTTTACCATTGACTAGTCTGTGGCCGTTTGCTCAGTGGGGTTTGGATATCGTGGGTCCATTCCCCATGGCAACAGGGAAACAAAAATTTCTCTTAGTTGGCACAGACTATTTTACTAAATGGATTGAGGGTGAGGCCTTGGCAAAAATTACAGAGGCCATGGTCGAAAAGTTTGTTTGGAATAAAATCATCACGCGATTTGGGGTCCCATACTCCATTATTTCGGATAATGGGTCTCAATTTGGAAACAAGTTCAAAGCTTTCTGTGCCCAGTATGGTATATGAAACTACTATTCCACCCCAGCCTACCCTTAAAGCAACGGGCAGGCAGAGGCCTCAAACAAGTCCATCTTAAAAAGCCTTAAGAAGAGGCTGGAGAGCAAGAAGGGCAAGTGGCCCGACGAGTTGCCCATCGTGTTGTGGACCTACAGGACCACACCAAGAAGATCCACAGGTGAGACCCCTTATTCCCTTGCCTATGGTACTGAGACTGTTATCCATTGGAGGTAGGTCTGCCAACCAACCGTACAGCTTTGGTGGAGTCGGGGGGCAACGATCAAGCCTTGGCCGAGCAGCTCGACTTGGCCGAGGAGCGGCGAGAACGAGCATTGATAACTTTGGCAGCTTACTAGGAGCAGCTGATGAGGAGTTACAACAAGAAGGTCCAGCCTAGGGAATTCAAGGTGGGAGACCCAATCTTAAGGAAAGTATTGGCCAACACAAAAATTTCTTCTGATGGGAAGCTTGGGCCGAACTGGGAGGGCCTATACAAGATTACTGGCATAGCAGACATCGGAGCATACAGATTGGCCGACCTGGACGGCTATGCAGTTCCACGACCATGGAATGTGCAAAACCTACGGAGGTTTTATCAATAACAAATTTGTGGCTACGAATACAGTCACAACATTTTCCTGTTCTTATTTTCTTTATTATTTTTACGAGTCATGAAATAAATAGGGCACCACAAGAAGGTACCCTTCGTCTTATCTTTCGGCATTTGCCGGTATAGTTATTCGAAAATTATTTTTGATCAGATTTTGAATACAATCTCATTTTTACATTCGTTTGTGTTTGTTGCGTTTTGAAATATGGATGAGCATGACGGTGCTCAAACCATATTGGGGAGCAGTACGTACATGCTGCGTTACAACCATAGGTTTTGACAGCTCACAAACAAAATTTGCAATGTGTTTTCTAAGCACGAATATGCTTAATACCAAATGAGCAATTGGTTAGTTTTTCCTAAAGTATGAATATACTTAGACGCAAACGAATATTTGCATTACAAGCAAACAAATAATTGCTTGGTAGCCTACTAAGTACGAGTATACTTAGACGCAACCGACAAATTGCGTAGGATATGGTAAACGAATAAATACTCAAGACTGATTGAAAAGCGCGCATGCACTTAGTTCACCTACGAAGAAAAGGAAAACCTAACAAAATTTGAGAATTCATGGTTAAGTACGAAGGAACTTAGCCCTGTGAGTTAACGGGCAATTGATGACGTAGACTATTCAGCAACTAAAAGGCCATCAGAGCCAAACATACAAAAACAACAAGTAGAGAAGTTTCAAACAAATTAGCAGGGATAAAGTATTTTTAAGTACTTGCAAGGCCACATGCAGCTAACATACGCCACGCAGGGCGAGCAAAGGAAGAGAATTAGACGGCATTCTCGCTGATACCCGACTCAGAAGGATCTTTGGGGTCAGCACTGGGCTCCTCCACAATCTCCGGGTTGCCGTCACCCTCCTTGTACGTGGGGTCGGCATCAGCGGACTTGCTTTGATACGCATCTGGGGAAGAATTGGGTAAAGAAAGGTCAGACTGAGCAGGGGATGACTCATCGGTTTATGGCTGTTGTTCGGCTACTGGGGGCTGGCCAGGGAGGTGCCTATTCACCCAGTGGGGAGAGTCCTTGGGAATCCCCAGCACGGTGAGGCATTTCTCCCAGCACACGTTCCAGATCGTGGCCCACGTAATTCTCTGTCGTCTCCCGAACACCCCTGTCATGGGCATCCACAGCGGCAGCTTTAACCTGCTCCAGCTCCTGGCGAAGTCCCAGCTCGTTCTCCTTCGACCTCTTCTTCAGGGCCTCCAACTCTGCTTTCAGGTCATCATTTTCTTTGTTTCCCTCCCTCCAAAGTCGGGCGTGATCGGTGTTGTCCTTCTCCGTCTACTCGGCTCTCTTCTGCAGCGCGACCGCCTTCTTCTTCATTTCTTTTTCATTGTTCCGAGCTCACTCGAGACCAACGAACATTTTCTGCATCGCTTGCACGATCAGCAAAGCACATATTATAGTTCAGCGAAAGGAGAACATACGATAAGGAAAGGGTGACAGAAGTACATGAACACCACCTTACATTGATGTTCGATTACAGACCGGTCTTCAGGAGCTTATCGTATGAGTTCCCCTTCTCCTTCTCCACATTAGTGGGGAGCAGCACGGGCTGAGTAAGAGCGAAGGCATTTTCAGGCGAGCTCACACTGTCTTCTTTGGAGAGCAGGGCACCGTCGGGACGCGCGAGCACCGGTGCCCAGGTATTGACAGGAGAGCTGCGAGTGGAGCAACGAGATGGGGTGTGCTCGGTCCTTTGTTTGGTGATTGGGGGCTGAAGGGATGAAGAATCCCCCTCTAGGGGCCTCTTCTCCCGCTGCCTCTCAGTAAGGTCAATCACTTGGGGGGCAGAAGAAGTGGTGGATAAACCCAAGTGCGGGGGGAAGAGGAGGCATGTCCTCGGAAGAAATACCTAGACCGAGAATGCTTAGGAGGTTGATCGACTATTCAGGCATGACGGCAGCGGAAGATGGCTTAGGAGAAGGCGAGTAGCCGCGAGACGACGGCGAGCTGTGGTAATTGTCTACCTGTTGCTCAAGGTCTTCCTCCGCACCCCTGCGAAATGTGCTTGGCTCTGAATTGTTGGTGAGAATGGGGATGGCGGTCTGAATTTCTTCCCTGTGCGCAATTGTCACCTGCTGCGCAGCGTTAGATTGGTTGGTCCTTGGGCGGCTTGTACCACCTCCCCTGAAAGGATTTCTCCTTCTGACCCTACGGTGCCCTAGCTCGGCTGGGGTACTGAGAAGTATTACTGAGCATGCTGGCGGCCAAGGGTGACGAGTGCGTCCCTCACCAGCTCTCTTAACACCACCCCAGTAGGTCGGTGTGTATCCCAACAGGATGTGGGCAGCTCGGCCTAACCCAACTAGGACGGGTTCAAAACCGTCAAACAGCAGAGCAGTGGCAATCTGATCTCTGTGGAGTTGGCTGTGGTCGGTCCTGTAGCTAGCACCCAAATTTTCAACTGCGAACACAAGCCAAAGGTTGCAATAACAAGTTTGAAGTCAGAAAAAGGAAACAAATCAATCAGGAATCAAGACGTGGAAAAATAAGGATTAAGAAACTAACGTGGGCCCGTTCCTTGCGGAGGCACTCACCATTGGATCGGTCCACCTTCTGGGGTTCTGGGCATCCAATTCCCAGTCACCACCAGGAAATCGTTCTACTTCCCCCTAGCAGAGTTAGGGAGGTCCGTGACCAACTGCTCCTCCTTCTTCCTCGCCTTGAGGTAGTAGGTCTCGTCCACGGTGGGGACGACACTATATAGCCTGAGGATGTCAAACCATCCTAGGGTGAAGTTAATGGTCCTATTAAGGGCAACGACGCCCAAAACCACCCGTACGAAGTTTGGGCACATCTGCATAGGGTTCAGACGGCACCGTTCACTGACCTCACAAAAGAAGGGGTCAAGGGGAAACCTGAGACCGCATTCGGTAATAAAAATGGTGGGGATATGGATCCTCTCGTCAGTTTGGCCATAGTAAAGGAGGGTATTCCTATCGGGCACACTAAGGTGAACATCGGCAGGGATATTATAATCCCGCTGGAATTTTTGCAATTTTTTTGGAGAATTCACGAGTTGCAGAAGTTTACCCATGGTAGTAAACCCTAGATGATGAAAAGGAGAAAATGAAATAAGGGGCGAAGGTACTTTGAGGAGCTAGAGGGAGAGTTACAGGCGAAGGTGGGGGTTTCTAGGAAGGTTTTCCGGTGATGGAGAACGAAGTAGAAGCCGACTCAGAGCTTGGACGCAGGGGAAATGGCGGAGTGAATGCTCCGTTTCTCTCTCTTTTCTCTGAAACGAAATGTGCAAGTGAGGGGGAAAATGAGGAGTTTGGATACTTTGAAACAATGCAATGATGGCCACGCACAAAAATCAAGGGGAAAGAGGGGGGGTGTAACGCACAGGATAATCCCCTAAACCATCCTTTGGTCTTATCAGAAACGCTGCGTACGTCGCATCGCATTAAATGCAAAAGCATTTTTGCCCCCCATGTGAGGGGAGAGGCCATGTGAAGGGTCAGGCCTAGGTAACAGACCCAACCAATCACAGGTTAGCTCGGTACGAGCTTTGAACATCACTACAACAGTGATGGTCAGAGTTGGGGAGCAATTGGAGAGGGTAAAACCCGTACTCCCTCTTGAGTGCCCTAGCTCGGGTATGCATCGTAGGTATACCCTACAGGGGAGCCGAGCTAGAGAGGCCATGAGTAGGGCCAGGCGCGCAATACATAGACAACCATGTCACCACGATAAGGTGCAGGGTCAGGCCGAGCTACGAATAGCTCGTACCAAAGGTCTACAAGCCCAGCAAACAATACAGCCGTCCTATGTGGCAGCACGGCTAAATTGCTAATAGGATGGCAGGATGTTCTAGAATACTCTCTTACGTGATAAGAGGCATATCTCGTGATTCAAGGGAATGACGTGAGCATTCCATATCGGATAAGGAGTGGAGAATCCTATTCAGAGTCATGTTGCACAACCATATGGGAAGAAATCCTATATGGAAAGGAGTCACATTGACCGCGGAAGACCAGTACGGTAATGCCACCGTACCTAATAAGATGAGTCCTATTAGGAAGGGTTTCCTAACGTGATAAGGAAACTAGGGCAACAAGGGCCCTTGATCAACAAGCTAACCTATGCCTATAAATACATGCATTATGCCTACGGTGAAAGGTACGCTATAACTCACTGTTATATGCAATGTCTTAGGCTTAATTAGTATCTCCATACTAACTTAAGCATCGGAGGGCCTTTGCCAATAAGGGCAAAGGTGCTCTAACTGTTCCTTATTTTTGCAGGTTTAGAGGTGCAGTCGAGATACGAGAAATCTACCCTCTACAGTATATAAGATAAGATTTAGAAAATGCATTACCTCAGAAGAATGAACAAGTTCGTTTGGAGGTACATCATCTTGAGGATTGTCAACAATAGATTTTTCAACAGTATGCTCCAGTTGTTTGCCAGAGGAACCATCTTGAGGAGTTTCACTGGCTAAGGCTAAATCACCCTTGGTGGCAGAGGGTTCAACAACATCTTGTGCTAAGACAGTGACTTGTAAAGCCTTCTTTGCTTCACTTTCTTGAGGACCCTCAGCAAAAGGAATCTCTTTCTCTGAATTTGAAGATTGGAATTGGGGTCCTTCAGAAGAAGAAATTTCTTTCTCTAGAATGATTGGTTGAAAATTGGCAACATCAACTGTCTCAACAGGCTTCTCAACAGAAAAAAGAGAAGTTGAAATCTCTTTAGCAATAATGGAAGAAGGGATTGGTTTTTGACCATTGACTGAGCGATGGCCGAATGGAATCCAAGTGGTATTCAATGCGACGTGGTTTTGTAAAAGCACGGGTTTTACAGCTGTGACTGAGCCATGTTTGTTATTTATGAAAATAACTCATAGTCACAACTTGACATAATTCTCGGTGTGTCAAGTCACCATCAGAAAAGGTTGTTTATAGAAAGCCTCGGATTCGGGGACCTGGTTTTGTTTGATAGAAATGCCTTGGATCTGAAAATCCAGTTTTGTTTGATAGAAATGGTTCGGTTTTTGTTTGGTCTGCCTTTTTAGAAAAGAAAAGGTTCGGTAATTCACCGTTATGTGTAGGGAAGCCGGAGCACCATACCCCGCCCTTTCGGCACTCGAAACAGACTTTTTCAACATGAGCGAATGAAAATTTGTGAGAACATGCATACATATAGTGAAAAGAAAGAGTCTGTCTGAAAATGAATTTCATTACAATGCATGAGAGTTTTACAACAGAAAGGGGAAATGAGTATAGAAATATTGTTTGGACCGAGCCCGGTCTCAGAGCTGCCTACGTATCTCCGGTCTTAGGAGAATTAGGTCATCACGTAGTTCAAACAGGTAAAAAAGTTTTATAATTGAGACCGAGCCGTTATCCGGCTGCCTACGTATTCTCCGGCCTCAAGAGAAATCAGGTCTCGTGTAGTTCCGACGTAAAGCTGAAGTTCTAGAGAAGTTAATAATTGTTGGGAATTCGCACAAGCCGGATATGGAGGCGTTTCTACCGTACAGGGAGGACAACATGAAACTCCGGTGGTGACAAAAGCATGAGGTATACATACTGCGGAAACTCCGGGACATCTCTGGAAGATTCTGAGACTCGAGACGGGTCAAGGTTGACTACACGACTCGTTGGGGGAAATATAAAAAAAAAGGTTTCCGGGGGTGCCGACAGTCAACGAGGGTCCCGAGATGTCATTTAGCTGGCTACATGGCTGACAGTCAACGAGGGTCCAAAAAAAGGTTCCTGGAGCTGACCGTGGGGGCAACACAGTGGTATTTTGGTAATTTGGGAGTGGAGCTGTCCCGGTATTGACACAGGGGTATTTTGGTAATTTTGACATGGAGGTAACCCTAGGATAGACTCGAGGGTATTTTGGTAATTTTTTGGGAGAAGCTGATTGCGCATCCGGAACAAAGTCAAGATGGACCCTACGACTCCTTGGCATGCTGGACATTATTTGAAAATGCACACAGAATACAGTGTAACTGATATGAATGCTAAAAATGGTCCGGCTACTCGGAGCACACGGACATCACAACTGAGTGCCCTAAGGCAGGTCTACCAAAGGGACCAATAACAGTTGAGATAATATTCCCGGGATTTGATCCCGACTCTTTGTTTTTAGTTGTTTTGTACGACTGCTCGGACGGCTAGTCAGGTAGAGGTAACGATCTCAGAAGATACAGAAAAGACCCAGAGGTGATGGTAGAGCCTCGCAATGGACCTGTTGAAGTACCAAACCCTTTTGGCGCGTACACCATTGTGACAGTCTTTTGGTATTTCTCGCCGCAAAACCCTAACGAGACTGACACGGTGCACAGCGACATTGTACGTTTATTCTTAGATTTATTTCAATGGATAATATACTGACTGAGTATTAATATGCCATATTAATTCGTCCGGTTTGGACGCAAGGCTGGCTCGGGCAACTGTCGGGCCAGTACATTTCTACATATGATTACTACATGCTGAAAGCAAGTAAATAAATGAATGATGATTTACATTCACTTACAGACTCCCGGTTCGAACCCCGGGTAGAGAATCAGACGTATTAAATCGCCCGAACAATCGGTTATAGCCTCCGGCAAAAATGGTTGATTTTAGAGCCAGAAATCGGGCAGCGTAACGATAGGACTGGAGGATCTGGAGTCGGAACTCGGACAGAGTGACGAAAAGGCTAAAGGATCTGGAGTCGGGACCCGGACAGAGCTTCCGCTAAGCCCTTGCTACTGGCAGTTCTTTCGTGAGAAAAACCGGTAGAGCTTCTGCGTAGTATGTATATCCCGAGATTCCACCTGGGGAATCCGGCAGAGCTTCGGCACAACTCTGACTACTGAGGTTCCTTTCTGAGAAACCCGGCAGAGCTACCGCCTAAGCTAGACTCCCAACCCAACTCACCAATACGAGATGGCTGAAGAATTCTCAAATTGATCGATATCGACCTGAGAAATTTGACGGAGATTCAGAGGGTTGGAAGGTGTGTTGAATGAGGAGGAGGCACCTCATATTTATATTGGAGGGTGGCTCCCATTCTTTGGGCGCCAATTCCAAGGCAGCCTATGGCGCCTATTCTATGGGTGCCAATGGGGTTTGCACCGCTTTGCGCGGTGCAGCCTCGGCTCGTCCGTGTTCGTGTGTAGTCTCTTGATCCAATGACATCTAGGGAGGTATCCTTAAGGCTTTGAGGTGCTCTGAGTGCCATGGCGACGTCCATTTTTCCAAATTATGCTTCGAAGATAGAGAAATGCGATTGGCCAACTTTCGGTTGAATTGGAGTGCTGCAAGCGATCGGATGACCAAACGAAGTCCGATTGACTTGAAACTTTACGAGGAACTTCAGTATAGTTATAAATGAATTATCAATGGTGTTGATCTGGAAAATTGGGTCCCGATGGCCATGATCATGGAATCGGTCGTCTCGGGAAGCGTGGTTTCCCCGAAAATATCAAATGGGCTCCGAATCGCCCGATACTTGACGTGAGACTACTTTCATCACATCAAGCCTAAATATGAAGTTTGGTGTTCTACAGATAAAATTTGGATCTTTTGGCCCTGTTCGTCGGTTTTTACGGGGTAAGGGCTCAGATGGAGTGGTGGTTCAACAGTCAATCATCGTCTGATCTTGACGCGACTTGAACGGGTCACTTTGTAATGCTGAGATGGGTACATCCAACGGTGTGGTGCTCGATTGGATGTTCTGGTGATATAGTTGGCCGTAGGCTCAGAAATAAGCTTCCAGGAGCTGATTTCTATCAAATGTATGAGAGGGAAGGCTACAGCCTCCTAAAATGGCATGCTTGTCATCCAAGCTATGCACATGCTGACGTTAGATATAAATTGATATTGAAGATTGAATTTTTTGGCATCGGTAGGTTTACCGTGCCAGTCTACCTTTATCAGGAATCGCGCGTTCTGCACGTTCATGGATATTCTCTTATGCCAGGGGAGGGAACGTCCCGACATGACTTACTCCTTTTCTGAAGAGGGCGCAGGGTCCAGCAGTTATCTCTTTCAAGAGGCATCACTCTCGTCGAGTGGTTTTGGCTTCCCTTCCGATGATCTCGAGGCACCAGAGCCTTGCTTTGATACGGGAGGGTCGATTCTTCGATGAAGAAACCGAGATTGATTGTGAGGTATGATGACGTCGATTCATCGGACGCCGAAGATGATTCAGAGGTGGTTGTTGTCAAACGGACCCGCCGAGGTAGAACCACCTATGAGGATTTTGATAATAAGACTAACTAGGGCGTGCTACGGCGCCAAGCTGCAAGAAGTGAGCTGGGGAATTTACCCGACAAGTTCAAATCCAGTTTCTTGAAGAATTTGCGGTACCATCCTTCAGCCTATGGTCGTCTTCGAGGGGATGAAGCTCCACCACTCGATGAGGTTAAATTGAGAGGAGGTTGGTACACCTTTCTTGGATGCCTCCCTGTTGTTCATGATGTTTACAAGAGTTTCCTGGAGGAAACTGGTTTTGATTTATTCCTCCAGATCAACCTTTCGAAGCTTTCGAGGGTTATGACCCACGCTTTGACTGAGCGTTGGTTTTTTGAAACCAATACCTTACACTTTCCTCTATTTGAGCTTGGCCCCGCCCCTTGATTGGTACATGGTGACCGGACTACGGTTTGTTGGCGAGTTGATTACGGTTGAAAAGCGTGAAAGAAGGCATGCGGTGAATTCGGCGCTCTAGCAGAGCGATAGCTATTATCTGGACGAGCCCCAGTATCCTGCTGATTTTTCCCGGAAGTGCCGCCGTTTGTTGCTTCTTTTACTAGCGGGGTTTTTCCTGACGGATAATGCCATGTTCTCCTGTGATGTAGTGAGTGTGGTATAAGATTTGGGGAAGCTTTCGACCTATGATTGGGGAACCTTCACTTTCTCCTCTTTCCTATATTCATGTATCCAGGCCTACCGGGTCTATGCTTGGAACCGTTCACTTCTTGGCATTTTGGTTCTGGGAATATGCGAATGTGGGAAGACCTCGACTTTCCTCCGCACAGTTTGACATATTTCTGAGAGCGTCTCGCTGGTGCAAGGCCATTTTTGATAGGAAGAGTAATGATTTCATTGGCATGCGGTCTGCTCTGGATCGCTTATCTGCGGCTGATGTTTCCTGGAGACCGTACTTCAACTTTCCTAGTCCGGATGCGGATGCATTTGACCGAGCTCTCTGTCTGTCTGAGAGGAAGGTTTGTTTCTCCGGTATGTCTACCTGGGATATTTTTATGGGCGAGAGATGCTCTCGCCAATTTGTAGGTGCTTTCTGGGCTCCTTCCATTCCACCAGCCATTACCTTTGGGCTGGTTGATTCTTTGGCTAACTTCTTTCGTAAGTTTAGCATTCCTGAGGAGGGTATGACATCGCCCAACTTCTTCCAGCCGGAGGAGGACTATGAAAACTGGTTCAAGTGTTTCCATAGGTGTGCTTTCTGCTTCTTCCTTGGAGGATATCCATGCGGCCTCCCTGAGGGAGTTGTATATGGGGGCTGTTGCTCGAGGGGACCATCTTGAGGCCTCACTGGTAAGCCCTATCTCTCATATTTCTTTGCTTTTGTTGTTTCTTCATTTCTGTAATGGTTTTGAATCACTTGTGTTTGTGCAAGCATCAGAGCAAAACTGCAGATTCAGCTTATCTGAGCTGAACATTCCAGATAACATAGTCTGGTTTGATGGTTGAGTGTCTTACCTACAGTTCTTCTTACCTACAGTTGGTGCATTTTATATATATATATGTTTGCTTCTGTTGTATTTCTGCTTTCTGCTTTCATTATGTATCTCAGTTGTTGTATCATGCTTTTTATCATGTAACATATTGTCTATCCTAATGAATAAAATCATGCTTTGGATTTGAATATTGGTGCGTACCTGTGCAGTTGGTTAATACCTTCTTTTTGTTCAGTCTTCAGCTATTCAGAATTATGCTTTCTGAGAGGGAGAGAGAGAGAGAGAGAGAGAGAGGTCTCCTTTTGAGACGATTTGAGAGCTTCTCCTCGGCTGAGATGGATACTTTTAGATCATGGTGGGGAGAGCTGCACCCGCTTCTTCGGGTTCAAGTTCCTCCCTTTTTCTCGGCCACGGTTAGCCAGTATTGGATTCCCCACTGCTGTTTGTTTCGCGTGGGTGATGTGGAGGTGACTCATGTTCCTGAGGAGTATCAAGGCTTGTTGAGGCTTCAATAGTCGCTGGATACTGTTGTTTCTTCGACTCCAACCACAAGAAAAGGGATTCTGGAGACATTTCTTGGATTGAAAAGGAAAAGATCCTGCTTACTCAGCGGGGGCTCTTTTCTTCTGGATTTCCAGTATGTTCTTGACATTCATGCTGAGGGGCCGTCTCTTGCAACTCCCCGCTCTCGGACAAAGCTCTATACTTTGGCTCTTCTCATGTTGAGCCGGATGGTTTTCCCTCGTTGGGATGGAAAGATAGATGGATGGCTGCCTTCCGTTTGTGAAAGTTTGAAAGCTGGGGCATCGATTGTCCCAATGATATTGGCGAACTCCTACAATGGGCTGTCCACCTTGTACTTTGATTCTAAGGCCCATTTCGGAGGGTGCACCGAGCTACTATTTTTGTGGGTGATCTCGCATTGGTTCGGATCTTCCAGGTCTACTCGGTTTGGTTATTCATCCGCGAGCTCCCTCCTATCATCTAGGGTCATGCACGTGCTTCCTTCTTCAGAGGGTGCCTGGACGGCCAAATTTGGGGGAGTTACTTCTGACTCCTTCTCCTGGTATTCTGGCTTATTTGAGTTGGGAACGACCAAGGGTCCTGCTGCAGGCTTGGCCTTCATTTCGTTGGTTGGGTGGGGTTGCGTCGCCCCATGCTTTGTTAGCCGAGTCCTCAGATAGTTTGGCTTATCTCAGGGAATTCCTCCGCATAGCTCGACGGTAGGCTTCTACTACCTGTTCGAGCCTGGTAATGAAGACGATTAGATTCGAATGTCTGCACTCTCTTGGGGAACGAGAGTGGAATTCTCCGGTCACGCTTCCAGGATGCAGTTCTATGTTGCTGATGACTACGGCTACTGGTTGGCCGGTCAGATTGCTAAAGATATGTATCAGGTGGAGGTCCTTCCTCCCATTGTTGGGCAGATTTGCCCCGATAGATATCAGGAGTACGGTTCAGTCTCCGATGCTTGGATGAGAAGAAACTTTCCATGACTGTCGCTTCCAGGGTCCTTAGATGACTTGATAGCGTGTTGTAATAAATAACTGGTAGGGATATTGAATGCTCCTGCGTAGTAATTCATTTTGCAAATATTTCTATGTATGATATTCGTGCCTACTTCTAGCGATGGTTAGCGGGACGCATATGCAATAGTGTTTTTCAGTTATGAATAAAGCAAATGTCTGATTTTCATGAAAGAATGTACTTCTACCTTTTGCACTTGGAAAATGGACAGAATTGAATGAGTCTGACATTGACTGAATCTCAATGATATCAATGGTTTCATTCCCCTTTGAATGATCCTGGCTGAGAGGGAGAGAGATGCATGGGTAAAACTGATGTTTTTGGTCTTCTTCTGGGCAAGAACACTTGCTGATAAATGCTGCGCCGTTGGTAAGGGCGATGAGTGGTGTTGTTTTTTTCTTTTTGTTTTTATTTTTTTTTACCTTTTTTGCCACCACTGCCTTTTTAGGGGTTTTCACCGGTGCTGGTTATATTGTCATTGTTGCGCAAGAGTGTCCCTCACAGGCTTTTCACTATGCCGACATGTTTGTTTCTTGCCGTGATCCTACGCTCTTACTCACGCCGCCCCCGAAGGGTGTGGACGGTCGGCGGCCCACGACGATTTGTTTAGAAAACGGGGCGAATTGAGGGAAAGAAAATTTAGAGTCGCCACCTGGGGTTTTATTTTTTAGAAAATGTCAGGTACCCGAGTAACCGTTTAGAAAAATAATGTGACTCTTTTTGTGCCGCTAAAAAAAGGATTTGGTCTGCGAAAAATAGAGATCTTGGGTTCGGGAGCCAGGTTACCCGCAGGGAAGGTTTTCTTTGAAAAATGCACCCCGCGTGCCCGGAATTTTCCGGTCTTTACTAAATATTTGTGGGATTTTTCTGAAAAGATTTTATCAAAAACTTTTATGCACATAAACAATTTATGTAAATGAAAGGAAAATATGTATTTAGGCATACAAAAGTGATAAATCACGCAATACATGAATTGACATAAAATAATGAAAGAGAGGGACTTAATAGCAGGAATTAAAAGCTAAAGGGGGAAAGCGTAATAAACAAGTTATAAGCTTTAAGAAACAGAGCACCAGAATTCAGGAAACAGAGCATCGAATCCAGATTTCGCCATTGATACCGTACGGTGTCAACAATCACACCGCGCAGTGCCTATGCCAAAGCCGTGCGGTGCTACTTTTTGATCATTTTCAAAAAAAATCGGTTTCGATCCAGAGGAAAGTATAAACATTTTCTTGGTGTAAAAATCATAAGAAAAGATTTGTAATGTACCTCAATCGAACATATGACGAGAAACATATGGATTATATTTCTGTCATTGCTCCAGAGATCAAAATAACCCGCGGGTTATTTTGTTTTTGATAAATAATGTGATTTATCACATCCGGGGAAGGTATGGAACCATTCCGAACGTGATAAAGGATCCCCCTCAGAACATGAAAAGAAAACCTTTGCTTAGGAACACGAATTTCTACCTCGGAACGATTTGATTAGGGAAATGAAATCAGTTGGATTAAAAATGGGTGCTACACCTCGGGTGTTTGCGAGACAGAGCTTCTGTATGAGTTTTGGGGGGATTATGATCGAGTAATTTTTGTAGGAAAGAGATGCAAGGACTGGGTTTCAAGAGGTAGAATTTTTACTAGAAATTTTTGGTGTTTTTTGGATTGGTCTGTGTGTGTGTCGCCGGCCTTGAAATTGTTTAATGGAGGAGAGTATATATAGGCAACGGGTGCCGTACTCTCCCACGCGAAATGATGAGCTACAGTTGAGGTAGCGTATTACGCCATGGTTTCTGAGCTGCTGGAACGAATGCGGGAATCAGGGAGATGGGACACAGACACCGTGCGGTGTGCAAGGTGGTGCCGCACAGTGCAGAAAGGGACGCCATGCGGTGTCAAGAGATTTTTTGGCCGTGCGGTTTAGAGAAGAAAGCCGTACGGTTTAGGTAGTTTTGGGATTTTTGCTCTTATGACCCGTTTGACCCGAGGGACCGTTCCAAGGTATATTTCGTGTTCTTTCATCTTTGGGGATACGCAAGTCATCAATTTTGGGGTGTCTACAGTTGCCCCTCTTCAACGCGGCTTGGTCACCATTGAGTTGGCGCAAGTCGTGTTCGAAGATTCGGACATCCCAATTTGATTAACTGTGCGAGAAAACAATAAGACAGAAAATTTGGTTGAGCTCAGGGCTTCCTACGTACCACGTTTGTGAGGATCAGACCAATCGTAGTTCGACGGGGCCGCTTATGAAAAGTTGACACCTCATTTTTTCAATGAGGGAAAAACGAACGATGTTTTCGCAAAGTCAGGAAAATATTATGGACGTTAGGAAACCGTTAAAAATAATTCTGGAGGTTCGGAAACCGTTAAAAATAATTCTGGAGGTTAGAAAACCGTTAAAAATAATTCTGGAGGTTTAGGAAACTGTTAAAAGTAATTATGGAGGTTAGGAGACCGTTAAAAATAATTTCGGAGGTTCGGAAACCGTTAAAACAATTCCGGAGGGTAGGAAACCGTTTAAAAATAATTCTGGAGTTTAGGAAACCGTTAAAACAATTCTGGAGGTTAGGAAACCGTTAAAAATAATTTTAGAGGTTCGAAAACCGTTAGAACAATTCTGGAGGTTAGGAAACCGTTAAAAATAATTCCGGAGGTTAGGAAACCGTTAAAAGTAATTCTGGAGGTTAGGAAACCGTTAAAAATAATTTTTGAGGTTCGGAAACTGTTAAAACAATTCTGGAGGTTAGGAAAACGTTTAAAAATAATTTCGGAGGTTTGGAAACCGTTTAAAAGTAATTCTGGAGGTTAGGAGACCGTTAAAAATAATTTCGGAGGTTCGGAAACCGTCAAAACAATTCTGGAGGTTAGGAAACCATTAAAAATAATTCCAGAGGTTAGGAAACCGTTAAAAGTAATTCTGGAGGTTAGGAAACCGTTAAAAATAATTTCGGAGGTTCGGAAATCGTTAAAACAATTCTGGACGTTAGGAAACCGTTGAAAATTAATTTCTGAGGTTAGGAGACCGTTAAAAATAATTCCGGAGGTTAGGAAACCGTTAAAAGTAATTCTGGAGGTTAGGAAACCATTTAAAAAAAATTTCGGAGGTTCGGAAACTGTTAAAACAATTCTTTTGGAGAGATTTGAAACAAACGCCGTGGAGGACTTTAAAAAAAAATTGGTAAATGCCGTAGATGGTTTTGAAAATTTGATTTGATAAATACCAAAAAAACAAACATGTTTTTTGGGTGAAGTGAGGGGGGCCTTACACAAATATAAGCATTTGGAGGGGCCAAAGTGTGATTTTTTTGAAAAAGTGAGAGGGGATACCGTACGGTGTGAAAACCCATACCGTGTGGTGGAGAGAGCTATGCCGCA
Organism: Gaultheria prostrata; assembly: GCA_036023075.1. Classification (NCBI taxonomy): domain Eukaryota; kingdom Viridiplantae; phylum Streptophyta; class Magnoliopsida; order Ericales; family Ericaceae; genus Gaultheria; species Gaultheria prostrata. The sequence continues at coordinate 9,028 of JAXBDA010003858.1, read as the reverse complement.
CGGTGCCAGAGGAAATTTCGGCTGAGGTTGGCTTTGTAACCGCCAAAAACTTCCGGCTTTCTCTCCTTCGTGTTTGTAATTTGCCAGTTGCGTTCTTGGAAGCATAAACCTAACTTCCTCTTGTCCGATCGCTTTATTTTCAAAAAGCTTTGATCAAAATCATCATCTTTCCTACGGTCATGGTGCATTCCGGCAGTGGTGAGAGTCAATCTTCGTCGTCCGACGGTGAACAGTCGCCGTTGGCTCATAGAGAAGAGGATTCGGTACTTCAATTTGCTATGGGTGTTGCGGCTTCGATTGGTGACACGATTCCGAGTCCGGTTGGCTTGGTGGGAGTGAGCATCGATGGTGGCGGGCACCGCACGGTGCAAATTGAAGGGGATATGCCCCGTGCGGCGGCAATTGCTGACGACAGGTCATACATGGCTGAAGCAAGTGGCGCGGGGTCACTCACGGCGGCTTCTGGTAGTGATGTGATGGTAATGGGTGAGACCCACATTCTGGTTGGCGGTGGTGGCAGTCCGGCAGTCATGGGTGAAACTCCGGTGAGTAGTACTGTGCCTGATCAGACCGTGGGTAGTGGAGGTGATGCCATGCAGGGTGGCGAGAGTAGTTCTGGGCCTATGGAGGTTGATGTGCCGGACACGGGTGCACGGGTCACCGAGGTGGAGATGGATATTGAGGGGGTGCACGTTTTGGTGGAGCAGAGACCCGCTGGGGAGGGTGTAGACACTGGTTCTCAGGGGAGTTTGGTACCTGGTGACCTTTCTAGTGTTTCTTTGGTTGTCGAGGTGCCAGTGAGAGGCGAGGGGTCGTCGGTGGCTATTCCGGTGATCAGGGGGGACCTGGGAGAGGAGAGGGTGACCGTCGAGGAGGCTCGGGCTTCGAGCAGCAGTGGCGAGGAGATGGATGTCCGAGAGGAGGCACATATCGAGGTGGCGAGACCTACCATGACGGCTTCTCGGGTTTTCAGAGGTTTGTCTCAGTCACTGGGCACAGAGGGTACCGGCGGTGGAGAGAGATTAGGCCCACCTGTTGTTCCTACTGCGGTTGGTTATTCCCGGTCTCCAGGTTTTGGCCTGCCGATACCCTGAAGGGAGTGAGTGATGAGGACTTGGCGCGGATTCTTCGGGAGGATCCGACCTTTGCTGAGGTGCTGGGGGAGAGAGTGCCTAGGCACGTTCAGGACGTGGTCCTCGAGGAGAGACAGGGAGGAGTTGAGGCTGTAGGAGAGCCGTTGTCCTTGGCGGTAGAGGTGGAGATAGCCGAGAGCAGCAGGGCTCCGTTTACTCCAGAGACTTACATGCCACGGGTGCACTTCTTTATACCGCTGGGGTGTGACGTGTACTCGCCGGTACACCTGTTTTATTGTGAGACGACTTTGCGGAGGGACCCGGAGACCCACATCTCAACACGTCCCCGGAGACCCACATCTCAACACGTCCACTGGTATGCATTTCAGTTATTGCATTTCGATCACTGTACTTGCTCTTTAATTCTGTATTTGCATGCTTCCATGATTGTTGTTTGAGAGACTTGTGTTTGCTTTTTGAACCAGCGACATACCTCTTTGCCTGTGTACGGAGGTTCGTCAGACTCCCTTGAACGTTTGGAGAGCTTGCCAGGGGCAGTGAGAGAGATAGTGGCGGGCACGGGCTTTATGGAGTTTATTCGGCTCCTGACGCCGACGCGGGCGAACCGCAAGCTCCTGAGAGCTTTAGTTGAGCGTTGGTGGGACACCACTAACACTTTCCACTTGAGGTTTGCTGAGATGACAGTGACGCCTTTGGACTTTTCGGCGATCACTGGTCTGAGAGTCGGCGGGGAGCCGATACTGTTTGACTCGGGGCTGTACAGGGACAGGCCAGCCATCAGGTACTTTCTGGGGAGAGAGGTTGGAGAGGGAGAGCCTATGGTGCGGTTCGACCACTTGCCGGCCATATGGGACCACGAGCTAGAGTCGCCGACTGAGGCGGCTCAAATGGCTAGAGCTTACTTGCTGTACTTGTTTGGCGTGTCCCTGTTTCCGAACAGGCGGTGTGGGGTTCACCTGGGTTGGCTCCCGGCACTGGCAGACTTGAGTAGGGTATCCAGCTTGGACTTTGGAGGCGCGGCTCTATGCACTCTTTACTGCTTCTTGGGTTCTGCTAGCCGTGGCGAGGGGACGAGCCTCGGCGGCTTCTGGAGGGTGGTTGAGGTAAGATTTTACAAGATTTCTTTTGCTCTCCTGTACTTTTGAAATATTGCCATGTATATTGCTGCTTTTGTTTGCTGATGATGCCTTTAACCATGCAGGTGTGGGCTTATGAGGTAATGGGGATGTTTCCGCCAGCCAACAGACATGACGACGAAGCGGTAATCCCCCGAGCGGCGAGGTGGGACCGAGGGCACCGTTGCACTGGTATACATGTGGGAAGGATATACGACTTCCGCTGCTTTTTGGACCAGACTGACGGGAGTACGGTATGATTTTGCACTCGCTTCCAAACTTTAAGCTTTTTGTTTTGCATTCAACTTTTTTTGATGAAGTTGAAATTCCTGGCAGGTGAGGTGGCATGTCTGGGATGATGTCCCGGACGAGTACTTGCAGAGGAGCAGGGAGGTGACATGGGGACGGGTGTTGCAAGAGTCCCCGTATGGTTGGCAGTGGTACCTGGGAGAGAGGGTGCCTCGTCAGTCCCTTAGGTTGGAGCACTTCAGGATACCAGGGCGTATCCCCATTGGCGTACAACGGACTGACGAGTACACGCGGGCGGAGGTGGAGAGGTACATTGTGCTGGACACTGAGCTTCTTTTCAGCAACTCCTCGGACTGGGAGGCCTTTCTCACTGAGGACCTGGCTAGCTTCCTGGAAGTGGAGACGCTTATAGCAGCCACTGAGACTGCCCTGCCAGTGTTGAGGAGAGAGATAGAGGTCCAGACAGCCGGAGGGATGATGGGAGTGGTGGACATCCCTTCGGTTGCACCTCCGCACGACCTTACTTCTGTTCAGGTAACCTGTAAAAGAAAGAAAATACAATTTTAGTTTGCATTCTCTTAAAGCATTTATTTGGAATACCTGTGTAACGCTTTTTTCTTTGTTTTGCAGATCCTTGCTAGTTGGGCGTCAGAGTCCTATCAGCTGATCTTGGATCTCGAGGCTTTAGTTCGCCGGCTGATGATAGGCGACGTTCCTGCAGTGCGTCCCCGAGCTGAGCCGGGAGTGGTGATCCGAGAGGGCGGAGCTGGCAGAGGCAGAGGTGTCAAAGGCGGTGGAGGAGCTCGAGGAGCTAGAGGTGGAGCCCGTGGCGGTGGCGGTGCTGAGAGAGGCGGTGGAGTCAGAGTCAGAGGCGGTGACAGAGGCCGAGGTGCGCGGGGGGCTGACAGAGGCAGTGCCGCAGGCAGCGCTGCGGGAAGAGCGAGCAGAGGAGTTGGGCGTAGAGCTGGTCGTAGCCCTTCTCCTGGCAGAGGGACTTCTCAGGTAATCCTTTTTGCCTTGTTACTTGTGTTTTTTATGCTTGGAAACTTGTATATCAGCCTTGTATACTAATGAAATTGCTTTGGTTGTGCAGAGTATGTCTCCACCTCCGAGGTCAGAGCTCAAGAGGGCGAGGCGTGCTGGAGGTGGCCCTGTAGCTCTTCCGTCTGACAGAGAGCTTCGGGGTCGTCAGTCTTCAGTTGAGAGACCAGGAGGGAGTGTACCAGGAGGTGCAGCTCCGCCGTCACGGTGGACATTCAGGCAGGGAGAGACTGATAACAGCGAGGAGGAGGACATGGATCTTACCGAGTCCGAGGAGTTTAGACCACGGGTGCAGAAGAGGGCCCATTCTTGAGTAGGTAGGTCAGGCCTGCGTGCTTCCTTTTGACTTAGGGCGCCTGTTTGCTCGTTTTTATTTCATTTTCATGGATGCGGCCTGCGTGCCGTGGTAGTATTGATGATGATGTTGGGCCTGTTTTGCCCCTGGATAGATGCACATTTTATTGATGTGGATGGATGCTTGCACATTGTTTTATTGAAATTCGCATTTTCATCATGTAAAGTGACTTACATTAACAAAGACTTGAATCTAAAAAAAAAAAATTTAGTACTGAGAATGTGTGAGACACTGTGTGGAAACGTATGTATAAGAGTTTTGAAATTGGGAGAGACACGTGAATTGACTCGATAGAATTTGGACACTCCTGGCTTTTGTAGGAAACCGGAAAGAGAGTGAATTGAGCGGATTTTAGAGTGTAAAACGCCCCAAAATTTGGCCCGGTAAATCATGCACACCCCGGAAGTACGCCACAACGCTTGCAAGCCCATGAATTTGAGCAAATCTTGAAAAATTGTGATTTGGTATGCCGGAACTCGGTTTTTTTTGGCAGACCCGGGTCTTCCAAATAAACAGAAACTTGATGAGTCCATGAAATGTGCTTGACACATGTTTCCCGAGCTTGAAAACGCGTGATGCATCCTTTGCTTGTAGTGAACATCCCAAGAATTTGTAGAAAAAGCCGCAAAATTTCACCCGAATCTCTGTATCCGGGGTTTTCGGCGTATCCGTCTATCGAGACGTTCTTGGAAATGGCAAACAATTTCTCCACTAAGTTTTGGATACTTATTTGGAGTTGTATGTACTAGAAAAGTGGCAAAAAGTAGCATGAAATGGATCCCGGAGGGCCAAAGTTGGAATTTTTTTGGCCAGGAATAGCCACTGACACCGTGCGGTGTTGAAATAGGTGTCGTGCGTTGCTAATGTCCAGTTGGCCCACTTCTAACACTGTTTGCTTGTAGTCTGGCCTACGTTTTGACTTCCCCATGCATATTTGCACGTCCCAGAGCCTTGAGATGCTAAACCAAATCTATTTTGAGAAAGTTTACAATTTTTGCTTGGCCTTCGCGCTTCCCGATGTGGCACGTTTCCCGAGGCGCACGTTTTCCAAGATTTTTGAACTTTTATTGCTAGAATGGCTATAAGTAGCCTTGCTTTCATGGTATTTTTCATCTCGAAAGTCATTCTCCATACTTTCTCCCGCATTCTTTCAATGGCAGTTAGTATTTCAGCTTTGGTCCGCCCCTAGCTTGACGAACTTGATGGCCTGGGCTGGCTGAACTTTCGTGACCATAGGTTGGTATCAATGCGTTGCATTCGGGATGTAACCATACGTTCTGAGTTGCTCCATGCTGCTGTCCGTTTCTGGGATCCGGAAGTGCACGTGTTCCGCTTTGGCTTGCAAGAGCTATGCCCCACGGTGGAAGACTTCCATGCGTACCTTGGTGGTTTCGACTTGGAAATGCCTGTTATTCCTCTTCAGGGAGTGAATTATGCTGACATGCTGTCTTCAAAACTGGGTTTGAGCAAGAATGCGGCAAAGTCTATGATCCAGGGAGGTGTTCTGAACGTCCCGTGCTTGATCAACCAGTTTCGTCCTGAAGGTTTCGCTTTGTGTCTTGTAATTCTTGCGGCATTCTTGTTTGTCCGCTCAGATCATCAGGCAAGTGCGGCATTGGTGGGAGTGCCCAGGCAGATAGAGGAGCGCAAAGATGTAGCTCCAATGGTTTTGGCTGAAACTTTGATGGGCTTGGATGGAGTCCGTGCTGGGCGGACCAATATTTTCGAAGGAAGTGTTTTGCTCCTACATGTAGGTTTCTCACTCAGCTCTCATTTTTCTGGTTTTAGCACTCATTCTCTTTTTACCTCAACGCTCAGGTTTAGGTTTTCTATGGCTCCTTACTTGTCTTTTCTCTCATGTAGATTTGGCTATGCGACAAGGCTGCTCTTCTGGAGGCAGTGCCGCGAAACAGGATGCATGAAACAGACGATTTCGTTCAGAGGGATTACCGGGAGTTTCACAGGAGTGTTTTGGGTTGGGTTTAGGTGCTTTCTCAGCTGAAAGAGGACACAATTTCTTGGCGCTTGAACTGGCTGACTCGTCCCACCATGACAATGAGCAACATGGGACGTCATTGAGTAGTGCTGGCAGGTCTAACCGGTTGGACCTTTTACATTCCGTATCGTATTCTCTAACAGCTCGGTGTTAGTCAAGCAATACCGTTGGTATATCCTGAAGGCTTTGTCGTGCCCAACTTCAATCATGCAACAATTCAGGCTTATCAGCGTACTTGGAGGGAGCGTGCCACTATTCCCAGAGATCAGTATTCCAGCATTGTGCTTCCGGGGCGTTACAAAAGGTGGTTGACACAAGAGATTGCTGCAAGAGATAATGTACCCGAAATAAATTGCTGACCTATGACATGTTTCATGTGGGTAGAAGCTTTGCTTATGTTGTGTTAGAAAGATTCATGCTCAGCCATGTAATCGAAGAAATTAGTTTGAATAAAAGTGAATTATGAAAATTTTCTGCTTTGATTCTCATTGATTGTGATTGTAAGCGCGAATGACGGTTGTGGATCAACTCAAGAGATGTTTTAAAAGATTGCGACCGATCCTCAGTGTGAGGATGCCTACGTATCCTTTAAGAAAGGAATCAGGTCATGACGTAGTTCATGCCAAAAATCATTTGGTTAGGGTTCGCTCGAGTATTTTCACTCTTCTTTTGCGCTCTAACTTTTGCCTAGTACCGCCCTTTCGGGTTTTCGATCTAAGCGAGCTTCTAATTGATTTCGTCTTGAATTTTGCCTAAGCCGCCCAATGTGGGTTTTCGACCTACCAGACTTGCTCTAATTTTTGCCTAGCACTGCCCGCCCTTGCGGTTTTCAGTCCAGCGAGTTTCTCTCAGGGGTAATATCTCTTAAGCTAATCCATGTTGACCAATGTAGAGAATTCGTTACCGTCAAGATCGATGAGCCGAGTTGCACTTCCAGACAGAACTTTCTTGATGATGTATGGCCCTGCCCACTTCGGCCGAAATTTCCCACATGGATCGAAAACTAGAGCCCGAATCTTCTTCATAACCATGTCTCCTTCTTGCAAATTCTTGGATTTGACTTTTTTGTTGAAAGCGCGTGCGATTCGGCGCTGATACCCTTGAATGTGATATAAGGCTTTGAGCCTCCTTTCGTCGAACAACATGAGTTCTTCGAACCTTGCGCTTTGCCAATCAGCTTCTTCGATGTATGATTCTATCATGACCCGTAAAGATGGTACTTCAAGCTCGATAGGGAGAACGACTTCCATACCGTAAACCAAAGAATAGGGTGTTGCCCTTGTCGGAGTGCGGATAGATGTCTGGTATCCCCAAAGTGCTAACGGTAGCTGCTCGTGCCAATTCTTTGCAAACTGAATCGTTCTTTTCAGTATTGACTTGATGGTTTTGTTGGCAGCTTCCATTGGTTTGCGACCGGTAGACGGTTGACTTGTGGACCTGAATCCCAAAATCTTCGAGAACTTCCGCAGCTCTACCCCTGAAATGAACACCATTGTCAGACACGAATGTGTGAGGCACGCCATACAGGTAGATGATGTTTTGCTTGATGAAGTGAGCAACCTGAACCGCTGTGAGGGTTGTGTATGAGGCAGCCTCAACTCATTTGGTGAAGTAGCCGATGGCGACCAGAATGAACTTGTTCCCGTTTGAAGCAGCTGGGGTGATTTTGCCGATGACGTCTATGCCCCAAGTTGGGAAAGGCTAGGGTGAAGCCATGGAATGTAGCTCCGATGGTGGTATGTGCATGAGATTGGCATGAATCTGGCATTTGTGGCACCTTCGCACGTATTCGATGCACTCAGTTTCCATTGTAGACCAGTAGTATCCTTGTCGCAAGACTTTCTTGGCAAGCATTGCCCCGTTCATATGAGGGCCACAGACTCCATTGTGGATTTCTTCCATGATTCTGGTTGCTCCTTCGCCACTTACACAGAGCTTATGCATTCCACAGTGGGATCTTCGGTACAGCTTGCCCCCGCAGATAATGTAGTGAGATGCTAGCTTTCGAAGAGCTATCTGGTCCTTTCTGTCGGTCGCAGCCGGGTATTCGCCCTTTTCAACAAAGTTCCAGATGTTGTGGTACTAAGGAAGACCATCGTCAGGCTCATCGATAGCCATGACGTATTCGTAAACGGGCTTGTCTCTTTGTTCAATCATGATTGGTCGGAGCTTGACTCCATTGGGTATCGCCACCATGGAGGCTAGTGTTGCCAAGCATCGGCGAATCGGTTGTTTAATCTAGGCACATGTGTGAAAGTGACTACCTGGAATCGTGGAATCAGATCGTCAAGGTCCTTATGGTAAGGCTTCAACTTGTCTTCCTTGACTTTCTAGTCGCCGTTGGCTTGTGAAACAACCAGGTTAGAATCTCCGATTACTTCCAACCTTTTGACACCAATCTCGAGGGCAGCTTCCATCCCTACGATGCAGGCTTCGTATTCCGACTGATTGTTGGTGACCTCGAAGTTTAGCTTGAATGCAAGAGGAATGTGTGCTCCTTCTGGAGAGATGAGCAGAACTCCCATTCCGAATCCTTTCTGGTTGGCAGCCCCGTCAAAATATAACAACCATACATCGTTGGTTATGGTCATGACATTCTCGTCGGGGAATTCGAATTCCACATCTTCTAGACCTTCTACTGGATGATCGGCCAGAACTTCAGCGATGGCTCTTCCTTTCACAGACTTCCGAGTCACGTACTTGATATCAAATTCGGCTAGTAAGAGCAGCCAGCGTGCCAGCTTAGCAGTAAGAGCCGGCTTCTCAAATAGGTATTTGAGAGGGTCCATTCAAGAAATCAGCCTCACCGAGTAGGCCAACATGTAGTGTCTTAACTTCTTGGAAGCCCAAATTAAAGCCCAGCAAACTTTCTCCAGAGAAATGTACCGTTCTTCGGACCCAACCATTTTCTTGCTGATGTAGTAGACTGCTGGAGTGGGTAAAACCCGTACTCCCTCTTAGGTGCCCTAGCTCGGCCATACAATGTGGATATGCCCTACAGGGGAGCCGAGCTAGAGAGGCCACGAGTAGGGCCGGACGCGCAGTACGTACTCGACCATGACACCACGATAGGGTGCAGGGTCAGGACCGAGCTACGAATAGCTCGGCCCCAGGGTCTACAGGCCAACAACAGTATAGCCGTCCTACGTGGCAGCACGGCTATACCGCTATTGGGCTA
>JAXBDA010003857.1:0-32057 GCA_036023075.1 Gaultheria prostrata | reverse complement strand
TTAATTACAGATAAAAAAATTAAAAACTAATAAAAAAAAGTAAATTTAATTAAGCACAAGGTATAGCTTATTTCATCTCATGTTAAAAGGGTAGAAAAATATCCCTGAGCATAAAATTTGAGAGCACCATAACATATCATAATGCCGTAAATCCATAGGTACAGATGAAGTGTGTACAGATGGTGTACAAACGGGCTCGGGGACACACTTGTGGGTTCCACACAAACGATCTGAGTCATTCGTTCATCTTAAAATAATTTTTCGAGTGGCCTTGCGAGAAGCCAGCTTAATCCAATGTGCGTAAGTTGTTGATCCGATACCCCCCATTTCATTCCAAGGATTCTTGCGAAAATTATTTTAAGATGAATGAACGGCTCGGATCATTCGAGTGGATCCCACAATTGGGTTCCCGAGTCCGTCTGCACGCCATCCGTACACACCCCATTTGTACGCATAGTGGGATTGATCGTAATGCTCATTCAGACCATATATTCCCTAGTTGCATGTGCGTATGCCCAGTTTCCCATTTGATATCAAGATTTGATAAAATCAACCCTTGATTTTATCAAGTGAGGAAGGAAGTTTGAAATTTCCTGAGATTTCATCAAACTTCATTTCTCACTTGATAAAATCTAGTATTGATTTTATCAAAATTTGATAAAAAAAAAACAAGTGGAAAACTTGGCCGTAGTATAGAAATTAATTGAGGCACGCTTTTCAATAAAGCCCCAATTTAACGTGGTAGGCTGGTAGCCTCATGTTGATACCAATTACCACATGGCAGTGAAAGTGTGAAACCACTTTGGCATTTTCCAATGTCGACCGATTGTTTTTGTCGGGGCCTAATCGATGTATTAATTGCGGGCGTGAACAAGAGGGCGGTGCGCGAGAGTGAGAGAGAGAAGCGTGCATTTCAGGGGTATTTCTGTCCATGAAATTCTCTCTTCTAAAATTAGAGGACTTTAGGCTTACTACTTTTAAGAGCGTGGACGCCGGACTTTATAAGAGTTTAGGCTGGATCAAACACTCACTATACCCCCATAAACTTGGACTTCAGCCCAATTTGCCGAAATTTTTACCATTGGGTTGCTCTAATCACTAGTTGCAAGATTGAAAAAGGAAAAGGACTGCCTCGGTACAGTGAAAGTGGGACTTCTTTTCTCTTTCTTCTCCTTTTCTCTTTTCTTTGGCAGGTCCATGACAACTACTTTATAAGAGTTCTTTTTTTGATTAAAAGGAAACACATGTAAATAGTGTTACAACCTCAGAGTTCTGGAGTATTAATTTTGACACTCCTTGAAAATTAATACCATTAGGAATTGAAACAAAAGAGGTAAAATCTGCATGCATGGACCGAGCATCACGCGCTAGGATCGATGTCAGCGCAGATGTCAGCGCACTTGCTGCACTCTCTAAATAAGTGTTGCGACGGAGGGGACCCGAGCTCCTGACCTGCAATATTGATGGACTAGAAATTGCTCGTGCCTAAAGACACGGCACGACACGTTTTTTCCAATTTGGGAGTGTTTGAATTTTGAAATGGAGAGAGAGACGTTTGAAATTTGGGAGTGGGTGGCAGAGAGAGAGAGAAGGAGAGAAACTTCTAATGAACTCTTGCTATATTTTCTGTCAAATTGCTAGCCATTGGATCAAAAAGATGAATGGTTAGGATTTGTGTTTTTCTCTCAACCAATGGGAGCTTGACACACACAAAAGTTTTCAAAAACACTGATGCTCCTTATTATATAGATGATGGAAACGAGACTATGAAAGGGTGATTAGGGTTAAAGAAGTTTGTTTTGTTTTGTTGGGTTGGGTTGGAAGCTTTTGGCAACAATTGTTTGGAGAGGGCTTGTGGCGGCGTACGGTTTGTAGTGGTACACATTCAATTTATACTAATTCTTATATACTTCGCTCAAGTGAAGGTGAAACCCACAACACCATTAAAAGCGTTTTATCATCACTTGTAAAAAAAATAATGTAAACATGAAGGTAAAATTTGATGTGTATTTTTGATGCGTAAGAGTGAGAAGTTAGTGGTTTCAATCAGTCATGGTTCCTTTGTTTAATGATGATGATTGCTGAGCTAGTCCTCACTCCCATGTCCCAACCCTTATAATAGTAGGGCATATATGTATGGACCTCAAGTGGTAGCTTAAGTGCTAATAATGATTGATCAACCGTAAATCCAAACATTTTAAGTTCGAAGTTAGCCGGCAATCTTTTGGGGTTAGGCGCGTCGTAAAAAATTCTCTCATAAATTCTTTAGTCACAGCGTGAATGGTTTGTCTTTGACTCGACCGAGATTAGAATTAGTTGAAATGCGGGCAAATTGACCACGACACCGCTGACTCCAAATAGAAAAAATGATCTAGGCATTGGTATGCATAAATATCCAAGTAACGGAGGTCGAGATTTCCTTTTAAAAAATCCAAGTTCAATTTTTAAATATTGAGTGTTGATGGTTATTTCATCCTTTCACCATTTTTAGAATTGAAACACGATAATTACCCAGCTAATACATAAAACAAAAACAATAATTTATAGAGTAGTGGATGAGAGGGTGTGTACCTATCATTTTTGTAATTTATATGGTAGGAACTTAAGAGATTATTAATAGAGACAAAACCCAAGACATTATCTTCCGGTTTACCAATAAAAAAAGAAAAGAAAAGACATTCATGTCTTAATGAGTAAAGTGTGGATGTGACCTTATGTATTTGATGCACGTAGACGGACATATATTCATGGCATTCATGTATGGCATCAAATGACTCGAAACTTATTAGTGTCCGAATGCCCGTGTCTTATTACTATTTGTTTCTCGTTTGCTAAAATGAAAATTTCATAAAATTAAGTGGGTGATTCTAAAAATATGAGGAAACCATTTGCTAAAATTAACTCATTTTAACAAATGGAAATGGGTTGATTTTAGCGAATGATTTACTTATTTGCTAAAATCTAAAATTAACACAGTTAATTAACCCAGATAATTTTACAAGATTCTCATTTAAGCAAATGAAAAACAAGGCAGGCGTGCCATATTTGTGTGCATGTGTACATTTGTATTTGAATGGGCTCGCAGGTTTTTCTATTGTAAACTTGTGTCTTGTTATTTCTGAAGAACCAGTGATTCTCTGAACCTACGAAGTGCATGCCAACAAAGCAAAACTCAGCATTTAAAATTTGTGGTATGCATTGAATATGCATTTACTGAAACTTTTAAGTTGTGAACTTGTTATCATACATATACCTGCTTATGGACATTAATGATGCCATCTATGAACCACTTGTAAAGCTGTCTTACTATTTCCTTTTTCGAGCTCAGCGGTTCCGGCTCAACTTACGAGCACCTCATCGATTAATTTCATTTCCAATTCTATTAAAAACGGACTTGGGGTGGGTGATGTGCAGCCACATAGCGCAGTCGCGCCGGTATCTTTCCGACGATCGGAAACGTTCACCGTGTAGAGCTTGTCGAGTACTACAAGTGTGCCAAAAGTCAACTCGATCGGATATCCTTAAGTGCCTCATCGGAATACAAATAACTTGAAAAATAGTTTTGATCCGGTGTTTGTCCATTTGTGTTCCATTTCTTTTCAAGGTATTTTTGTTCCGATGATGCACTTAAAGATATCCGATCAAGTTGATATTTGGTACACTTATAGTACCCAATGGATTCTATGTGGTGAACGTTTCCGATCGTCGGAGCGAGGCTGACGCAGCGGTGCCATGACTGCACAGCACAATGTTGTGCATCCCATGCACAGCACCCCCGGTTCCATTAAAGACAGACCATCAAACACTAGACAAATTTATAAGAGATTTACTTTCTTACAACCTGATTTCGGGAATCGAATTTTGATCAATTATTTGAATTGAAAAGCGAATCCACTTAGAGCATCCTTATCAGCAACACCAAAATTTTCACCAAATTTAACTTCAAAAAATACCTTATATAAATTGGCAAGTCACTTTATCAAAAACTCAGAAGATCAGACTCTCTATTTTAACTTTACTATATTAAACTATTCCCATCAAATCTATTAAAAAAAATCCCCCTAATACACTGGTAAACTTTTCCCCTTTTTCAGTGCAGTAGTGGACCCCCCCTAGCCATTAAAATATTATCCCCCCATACACAGGTGGACACGTGTCCATGACCCTCCACCGTTTTCTCCTATTCCCCTCCCTCTCTCTCTCTTTTCTGACGCATAACTCGGGAAATAAACGGAAGAAAACAATAAAAAAACAAAAGGTGCGTGAACAGTGCCGCACCAAATTTTGTGCGGTACTATAGCAAAAATAATTTGGTGAGGGAAAGTAGAGAGGCTGATTTTGGTGGATTTTTTGGGGTTTGGCTCTCTACTTTAACCCAAAAGTTAAAGTGGGGAGCCAAATGAGGATTCTCTAAGAGCAAGCCAAGCAGATGACTCAAACCTCTCTCTATCCCTATTTTAGGGAGCCAAGCCCCAACAGACTACCTAAACTCCTCCCTAAAATACTTTGATGAACAGTAGCTCCCTAAATACCCCTGTGTAGGGAGCCACTATTCACTCTATACCCATTTTTTAATCTTTTTTTCTTTTCTTTGTCTCTCCTCTCTCTTTTTATGTGTATAATATATATTATATGTATTAGTTTATATTATTTCATTAATATAGAGAGAGTAATAGAGAGGATTGTTGGAATGTTGAAAGAGATGTGAATAAGTAAAATATTATTTACCAATCTTTTGAGGAAGTATTTGTGTTCTCATTATTGGGATGCCCTGACCAACCCAATTAGCCTTGGGGTTGCTGTCTTATGATAGCGACTGTTATCTGTTTTCTTTAGAAAAACACAACGGTCAGCGCGCTGTCTGTGCACTTTTTCAAAATGTAGTCATAGCAGCATCTTTATAGAGAAAAAAAGATGGTCTATTGTGTTAGGTACAATAGAGAAAAACTTGGGTGGGTGTAGTGCATCAACCCGTGTTGCTCGAACACGCATCTTGATTGTTCATAAGTGTTTTGGATGGTCCAAAGTACAAAGAGAAAAAGAGGAGAGAGGGAGAATAAATCTGGACAATTCAAAATAGTTTTACATGACCAAAATGTGTGATCGGACACCACGTGACTATACCACACATACCCAATTTTTTGTCGGTACAATGAGTGCAGATTTTAAAACGTTCTTGTTATGGTGGTGCATGTCACCTTCACATGTTTGTTTATTGAAAACTTTTATTTTTTTTTGCTTTTATGTGTAGACTGTAGCAGTGGCGGAGTCGGGAATTAAAATTGGAGGGGGCCGAATTATAAAAAAAATCTTGATTCGATGATTTTTTCAAGAATAAATCCAGTCTTTTTAAGTTTTTATGAGATGGCTTTAATAAATTAAAAAATTAATCTCGAATATTGCTGTTATCATATCTTTTGACGAACATAGTAATTATTGCACGATATCATTCACAATAATTTTAGCGTTCTCAAAATGAAAATAATTCTTACTTTTTGATTTTTTTTTGCAATTTATATAAAAAATAATATCTATAAAATAAAAATATACAAAATATACTCCAAAATAAAAAACCGAGGGGCAGGGGCTACCCCTGAAGAACTTCACAAATCAAACATAGCAACGGAAGAAAATGGAGAATTGCAGAGCCAAGAGATAACAAGAAGTAAACCCTAACATTTCTGAAAATCTCAATTTCTGTTCTTGAATCTCTGCGTATACAAGAAGCTATCTCTGGCTATATACTCAATACAATCTGAAATGAACATGCAAATTACAAACCAAATGACACTCAAATGACTGAATGCTTGATAGCTGGACATTCAGCTGTTTTAACCACTTTGTAAACCCACTTCTTAACCGACATCTAAATTGAATTACCAAAATTACATAACAGCCCTGCTATCTTTGCAAAATACAAAATAGACCCAATGTCAATGAGTCTGTTTTACATCCCCTTGCAAACTGATGGGAGTGTCAATGATCATCAGTTTGGATTTGAGAAAGTGAAACCTGGACACACTCAAAGGCTTAGTAAAAATATCAGCTACTTGATCTAATGTGCCAACATGATGAACCAAAATCTGTTTACTAAGCACCTTCTCTCGAATGAAGTGATAGTCAACTTCAACGTGCTTAGTCCGTGCATGAAATACTGGATTGGAAGCCAAAGAAATTGCAGACTTATTATCACACCAAATCAAATGTGGCAAAGTAGGAGAGACAAAAAGATCCAAAAGAAGTTGTTGAACCCAAGTGATTTCTGCTGCAGTTTGAGTTAAAGATCTATACTCAGCCTCTGTAGAAGACCTTGCAACTGTGTGTTGCTTCTTGGCACACCAAGAAATGAGATTATGACCAAGAAACAAACAATACCCTGTGGTAGACCTCCGGTCAAGCTGATCACCAACCCAATCGGCATCTGAAAAGGTTGTGAGAGTCAATGGGCCTGGAGAGAAGAGAAGTCCCTGATGCAATGTTCCTTTAACATACCTCAGAATCCTTTTGACAACAGTAAAATGACTTTGTTTAGGTGCATGCATGTGTTGACATGCAACATTAACAGCATAGGAGATCTCAGGTCTTGTTAAAGTCAGGTATTGTAAAGAACCAACTATTGTTCTGTACCATGTATAATCAGAAAACTCAGAATCGGATACAAAGACAGGAGGCTTGATAGAAGAAGGTGTGGAGCATGGTTTACACTCTTGCATACCTGCTTTGGAAAGAAGATCTATAGCATACTTGGTTTGAGAGAGTAGCATACCAGAATCTGTTTTCAAAACCTCAATTCCTAGAAAATAACTCAAATCACCCAAATCTTTCATCACAAACCTAGTGTTAAGAGTAGTGATTAATTGAGCTATATACTGAGTATCATTTCCTGTGATTAGAATATCGTCCACATACACAAGAACAAGAGTAATACCAGTTGGTGTTTGAGTAGTGAACAATGAGGAGTCAGCTTTGCTGTTTGAAAATCCTTGAGATAAGAGAAAACTAGAAAACAGAGAAAACCAGGCCCTAGGTGCTTGTCTAAGCCCATATAAAGCCTTGTGGAGTTTGCAGACATAATGAGGATGAGAAAGACTCTTATATCCCTGAGGTTGTCGCATAAACACGGTCTCTTCTAATACCCCATGTAGAAAAGCATTGGAAACATCCAATTGCCTTATGATCCAGTTATGATGCATAGCCAAGCTGAGAACAATCCTAACTGTTGGTTGTTTAATAACGGGACTGAATGTTTCTGTAAAATCCAATCCCTCTTCTTGTTGATTTCCATTTGCAACCAGCCTAGCCTTGTACCTTGCTATGCTACCATCTGAGTTTTTCTTTATTTTGAATATCCATTGACAGCCTATAATGTTTCCCTCTGAAGGAGGTGGAACAAGATCCCAGGTTCCTTGATGGACTAGAGCCTTATATTCTTCTGCCATGGCACTCTGCCATTCAGGATACTTAATAGCCTCAGAAAAAGATTTAGGTTCTGTCTTTGGAGCGTCTAACACAACTGCAGTAAGACTGAGAGGATACAAAGGTTTATGAATGCCATCCTTGGACCTTGTGATCATGGGATGAGTATTAGGTGCAGACATAACTAAAGTAGAAGGTGCAGCAGTATCAGAGACAGGAATAGCAATAGGAGAATGAGGAGGTGAAGTTGGAGTATGAGAAACAACATGTGGGAAGAAATCTCAATTTGAAGAAGGACTAGAAACATGAGGAGAAACAACTTCAGAACTAGTAGTATGACAGTGATCAGAGATTGAATTTGATAGAGAAGAAGCTGAAACAACATTATTAGTAGGATCAAATGGAATAGTAACTATCATATCAGTAAAAGTGGTCAAAGGAATAGAGAATTGAGAAGAATCAGAGACATCAGAAGAAGTATAGGTTTGAGAGAGAAGAGTAGAGTAAGGAAATTCCTGCTCAATGAATTTAACATGTCTAGAAATGTAGACCTTGTTATCAATGGGATCATAGCATTTGTAGCCCTTGGTATAATCACAATAGCCCAAGAAAACACATGGTTTAGACTTAGGAACAAGTTTATGGGCTGTGTAAGGTTTTAACCAGGGATAGCAGCAACATCCAAATGGTTTGAGACTCATATAATCTGGTTGCTTGTTAAAAAGAAGCACAAAGGGAATTTGAAAACTTAAAGAAGAATGAGGCAATCTATTTGCTAAATAGACAGCTGTGGTAAGAGCTTCAAGCCAAAAATTAGTAGGCAACATAGCTTGAAGAAGAAGAGCTATAGTAGTCTCTATGAGATGCCTATGTTTTCTTTCAACTATCCCATTTTGCTCAGGGGTATGAGGACATGTGGTTTGATGAATAACCCCATTGGTTAAGAAAAGATGAAGAAGGAAATGGTTAACAAACTCCCCTCCATTGTCACTTCTGACAGTTTGGGTAGATTTCTGAAAATGAGTGTGAACATAGGTTTTGAATTCAGAAATTTTATGTTTGACCTCTGACTTGTAATGTAATGGGAACAACCATGAGAATCTAGAAAAATCATCAATCACCAACAGATAATATCTATATCCTTTATTTGATGGAATTGGGGAAGGACCCCAAACATCCATATGAACAAGCTGAAAAATTTCAGTGGAATGAGTTTTAGAACAAGGAAAAGGGAGCTTATGGCTTTTGGCCATGTTACAGCAAGTGCAATCCACAAACGAAGAATGCTTTACAGGTAAACTGTATTGCTTTATTAGAGAAGAAAACATAGTACTACTAGGATGTCCCAGCTTTTGATGCCAAATCATGGAGGATGCAGATGTAGAGTCACTTACAAATGCAGAAGACGAAGGGATCACCTCTAAAGAAGACTTTTTAGAGCAACTCAGGATGGGATACAGGCCCCTGTGACAAGGTCCTTGATATAGAATTTTCAGAGAAGTCTTGTCCTGAATGACAAGACCATGAGAGTCAAAAATAAGAAAACAATTATTATCTTGAGCGAATTTGTGAACATAGAGAAGGTTATGTGAGATTTGAGGTGTATGAAGTATTTGAGACAAATGAAAATTGGTTACAGGAGTAGGTAACAGACCTGAACCAGTATGGGTAACTTGAAGAGATGAACCATTCCCAACCACAACTCCACCTTCAGAAACTTGAGACATCTGTGGATTAGAGATATTCTGTAAATTGTTGGTGACATGATTAGTAGCCCCACTATCAAAGAACCATGGTTGAGGAGCAGTAGGATATCCCATTGGGAACTGTGGTTGAGAAGCATGTGTGTATGATACTGGAACCTGTGAATTCTGAGCTGTCTGAGGAGACAAAGATGGCACCCCTGTAGAGAACTGAGGAACCTCATACTGTCCCATAACAGGTGAAGATGAAGAGAAAGCACTCATGCCATACTGTCCATACGGTCCAAAACTAGGAATAGAAGATCCAAAGCCAGATGAAGCTGTCATGTCAGTACCTCCAGGATAGCCTACAAAATGTGCTTGTGGCATTTGAATAGAAGAATGAGAAGAACCAGCAGTAAAATTCCCAACTCGTCCACCAGTAAAATTGCCAAACTGTCTTGGTGCTTGTTGAGACATTGACATGCCAGAGTTAGGATAAAAGAATTGAGGTATACCATTGCCTCTCCACTGAATTGTAGAGTTATTGTAATGACAATATGTTGTAATGTGATTGGACCTTCCACAAATTGCACAAGGATCTCTAGGATATCTTGATCCTCTGCCACCTCTTCCTCTAGTATTCTTAAAGTTTCCAGAATATTGTTGGACTTGAGGATAATAGTTGTTGAAAGATGGCATAGGTTGTGAAGGCATAGGTTGTCCATAGTACATAGGTTGATTATAACCATACTGCATATGATTCACATTAGATCCTTGTGAAGGAATAGATGGGACTACTGATGAATTATCACTACCAGATGCAGCACTACGTTGATCAATAAGATTGGAATGAGTTGTGACTAAGACAGTTGATTTATCCAAATCTGTGCCAGATTCTTGAAGAAGCTGAACATCTTCACTATTCAACAGAGCTACAACCTCATCAAAACTCAGTTTGGTTCCTCTAGTACGAAACGCACGTACCGCAGTTTTCAGACCATTAAACACTGGGGGCAAGCTTCTCAAAGTATGGAAAATCAATTCATCATCATCAACAGGGCTACCAGTGGCGGCTAATTTCTGAGATATCTCTTTAATCTTGTCGATATAGACCGCTATGGTCGAAGTTTTAGTGTGATTATAAAGCTGAGTGCGAAGTTCTTGTGCATGATTTTCAGAGAGATAATTGTATCGATTTGACAAAGAGTCCCAAAACCTGTTTGGCCTGACGTAACCCTAAGACATAGGGCAAGGTACTTTGAGAGAGAGATGCCGTCAAACAAGAAAGAAGTTGTGAATCGATGAGCTTCCACAACTTGAATGCTGGATTATCAACTTCAGCATTATTTGCATCACGAATCTTTTCAGATGGAACTGAAATTGAACCATCCAGATAACCTAGAAATCCATTTGCATCGACAACGTTCACCACCTGGATCCTCCATAATAGATAATTGGATGCGTCGAGTTTGATGTTGACGAGAGAGTGAAATTAGAAACCAAGAACAACAACGATGCAGGTAAAGTAACTTCTGTCATGATTAATCAACGAAGAAGAGATGAATTTGCACAAGATGCTTTCAGGATCTTCAGACGTAGGTCATGAAGCTCTGATACCATGAAGAACTTCACAAATCAAACATAGCAACGGAAGAAAATGGAGAATTGCAAAGCCAAGAGAGAACAAGAAGTAAACCCTAACATTTCTGAAAATCTCAATTTCTGTTCTTGAATCTCTGCGTATACAAGAAGCTATCTCTGGCTATATACTCAATACAATCTGAAATGAACATGCAAATTACAAACCAAATGACACTCAAATGACTGAATGCTTGACAGCTGGACATTCAGCTGTTTTAACCACTTTGTAAACCCTCTTCTTAACCGACATCTAAACTGAATTACCAAAATTACATAACAGCCCTGCTATCTTTGCAAAATACAAAATAGACCCAATGTCAATGAGTCTGTTATGCCTCCGCCACCGGACTGTAGAATACTTTTGTTAACCAATGAGAAGTGCTACATTTTAACAAATCTTTTAGGAATTGGATGAAGTTTTTTGGGGCAATGAAAATATTACTCAGAATTCTTAGGATCTCATAGATAGAAAATCACTGTCGAAATTTAATCACCACTCGCGAATGCGCTAGCCATTCGAGAATTCCTAGATCTATGTTACGCTCGTGTAGGAAATCATAGAAGAGGGGTTCCTGGTGAGCGGCCCCTGGAGAGTGTTCCTGGTGAGCGCATTCGGACCGTCCAAAAGTGTTTTGGACATTCCAGATTTTTCTATGAAAGAGTCCATGGAAAAATCTGGCCGTCGATTGCCTAGATGGACGACTCGGATGGGCTCACCAGAGGTGCTCTCCAGAGGCGCTCACCAACATCCCCAGATCCGGAAATCACACGTTCCTAAAGGAATAGGAACTAGTTAAGACAAATGAAAGTCCAATCTGCAATGCTTAATACTTAAATTCTTATTTCTTTATGTTACGTAACCAAACTAAACAACACAAAAACATCGACACGTTACAAGAATTTTGACAAATTTGCAAAAAAAAAAAATTCCCTTTAATTCATGCCGTCCAAACACGAAGAGAAGCCTTGTGCGTGATTGCACTTTTTGCATACCAAATCTCCATTTTTTGACTACTCAGAGCATCTCCCACCCATCTTCAAAACTCCAAAATGGAGAATGGATGAGACATGTTGAGGGGATATTTTATAATTTATCCTCTCATTTCTTTTAACTTTTATACTTTTTGGAGGGACCCATCGTACTTTTTAGAGATTTGATCTTCACTTTTTACTTTTGGGTCTCCATTTGACTCAAATATGAAGACCCAAAAATAAATTTGGAGATCAAATCTCTAAAAAGTACGATGAGTCCCTCCAAAATTCTCTCATAAGGTACAAAAGTAAAACAAATGGAACAATAAATTATAAAATATCCCCTTAATATGTCTCATCCATTCTCCATTTTGGAGTTTTGGAGATGGGTGGGAGATGCCCTCAAGAGCATCTCCACTCCTTCATCAAATCTTTCATTAAATTCAAATTTGAGTAAAAACCACCAAAAACTCCACTCCACCCCTTTATAAAATTTGGTTTTACTCAAATTTTTCACCAAATTTGGTGAGAACCAAATTTATACTCAAATTTTGAATGTTATTTTCTCCCCCTTAAATTTACAACAATGCCATTAATGAGGCTTTTACTCAAATTTAGGCCTAGATTTTCTTTTGCCCAGTGGAGTGCTTCATACCAAATGAAGTTTTTACTTAAATTTTTACTCAAATTTGGGTAAAAATCTGGGTAAGGGGTGGAGATGCTCTATCAGGTACAAAAGAATAAGGAAAAGAGAAAATTAACTGTAATTCACATCTTTAAGACTCGAATTCAGCCATTCAGACATTAAACAAAACAATTTTAATTGACTGGAAATGGCTACAATACGCACCCATTAAAGGTGTATACCATATGCACCTATTGTATGGTTCAAATTGTGTCACCTCATTGGCAATCGTAATATTTTTTAGTGTTTCGTAACTTTTCAGCAATATGATTCGTAACATTTTCTATGATTCGTAATATTTTGATGTGTTTCGTAACTTTTATAAAAAATCATAACTTTTATAAAAAAATCGTAACTTCTATAGGGGTGTGTATGATACACACTCAAATAAGGGGGTGTATTATAGCCTTTTGTTGACTTTATCTTTATTTAGTCCATTTTTAGGTAGGGTGTGTTCGATTTCTCCAAAAAAAAACAGAGAGAACAAAATGGTTATGAACATGCATATCAATCACCAATTTGGCAATTTCTTTGGTGGAAAGCAATAATTAATAGAGGACCCAACATCACACATCAGTTCATGCTAGCTCGAGCTTGATGTGCACTAGCTAAATTCCGAAATTGTGCCCCCCAGGTTTGTGGAAGTATCTGTTTTGTAATCAATCACCGTATGTTACCGGTTAATTCAGATGAGGGAGGGATGCACGGATCCGGGGTGCTGATATGTGGTCCTGGTGTATGATTCTGGTATGCAACATCCAAACCGTTCATCTTCGCAATTGATAGTTCAGATTTTGTTGGGTGCCCTCTGCTATTGGCAGTCTTTTAGTTTTGGTCCCCTTTTTATTTTTTGGAAGCAAAAACAAAGCCCTTGATCATGTACTCCATATTTTTGGCATCAGTTATGTTTTTGAAAATTTATCACTCCATTATTTGTGTTTCTTGGTGGTAAAACCTTCGTATGGTACAACCATGAGCAAACACAAATAAAAGCATAAAGGACCTCATAATTAATTTTGCTTTGGACTCTCAGAAGATAGGGCCCTCAAAATGTCGAGGTGCACCCAGGTATGGTACTTGAAAAAATTAGAGGGGCTAATAGAGTCTCTCACAATAGAAATTTCCAATCAAGGAGGACCGGTTGGCTCCGATGTTTGGATTGTTCAAGTCCGACCCCAAGTTACTCCTATGTAACGAGGAATATAGTGCACGTACATATATATTGAGTATTTCAAAATAGCATTAAAAGTTACTCCTGCATATGTTCTTATCAAAAAAATTCAGAAGATTGTACGCAAATTGCTGTAATCCAAATCCTTATAGCTAGCTTGTACGTGAGATTACAAGATTCGATAATAAAAAAATTCGTAATCATGTCTAATGTCGTGACTTAAGTCACATAATTTGTGTTAGCGGGAGCGACAAAGAGTTTTTGAATCACATTTCAAATTACAAAATTTGCAAGAGCGAGAATTGAGAACGTGAGCACAAAGTATAATGAGGATTATGGGACTTAAGTTGTGACACTCTATGAAAGTTGTATTACTCCCTCCGTCCCAATTTGCTTGCCCCTTTTAAGGAAGTGGGTTTTTAAGGGGTGTGAAAATTTTGTACTTGTTTTTTCTGTTTTGCCCCTAAATCCAGTTAATATTACTGTGACTAATTTTGTGGGGCTGATTATTTATATGAAACTCAAAACATATGCAATATGGATCTTGTTTGATAGATATCAATTAGTTTTACTATACAAAGTTTTCAAAATCATAAGAACCGTTATAAAATAAAAGATAATGAACAAACCAATTGAGATGGAAAAAGTACTTTTTAAGGGGTAAAATTGGAAAGTGGTAATATTTTGATGGATAGTTTTAGAAATGAGACAAATATTTTGGGACATCCTATAAAGGAAAGAACGACCAACAAATTGTGACGGAGGGAGTACTTGTTTTGAAAAAATCAAACTATTTGAGAACGCTAAATCCGCTGGAAAGAAAAAATTCCCCAAAACCATACCATACGGAATTTTATTTTCGCATATGTAAAATATACTAAATCATTTGCTACTACAAAGCTGGAAGGCTCTTACACCAATAAGGGCATCCACGATGGGCTCTCAAAATGACTCCTATGTGAGACTCCTAAAATTTACCAAGACATTTGCTCAATTGTACAGTATTCAATGGCTCCCAATAAAAGCTCTCAAGAGTAGCTCCTAAGTCCTAAGTATGACTCCTTAGCTAGCTCCCAAAGTCTTTAATTTTTTTTTAATATAGAAATTTTCAAAAGATAACAGATTTTGTCACAAAATAGAGAATGCTCTTGCTAGCTCATTGAGTGCACATATGTCTTTTAAAATTCGCAAGCTCTAGGAGTGAAAAATGGACCAAAATTAGGCTTATATGTACACATTAGAATTCAACTTAGCAGTTATTTTTAGAGAACCGAGTAACATTAAAAAAAGAAAAAGAAAAGAAGGGAAAGTGCAAAGGGAATTGTGTCTCCTTAATTTGGATTGGAGTAACGTGACCAATTTTGTGGGGCTAATTTTTTATATGAAACTCGAAACGCATGCAATATGGATCTTATTTGATAGATATCAATTAGTTTTATTATACAAAATTTTCAAAATCATAAATACCGATATAAAATAAAAGATAATGGACAAACCAATTGAGATGGGAAAAGTACTTTTAAAGGGTAAAACTGGAAAGTAACCATGTTTTGATAGATATTTTTAGAAATGAGACATATATTTTGGGACATCCCAAAATAGAAAGAGGGTAAAACAATTTGGGACGGAGGGAGTACTTTTCTAGGTAAATGTTATGGGTACCAAGATTTCAACTCAAATCAAACAAAGCTGTTTTTGGGATTGACCGCCTGATACCAATAATGTACCGATTAACGTTGGGAATCCACTTGTAGTCCTACACTGTCAATCCAAACCGTTAGATCATCTTAAAATTATTTTCCGAAGGCCCGTGCGAATAATCAACATAATCCGACGTCGTTAAGTGTTTGATACAAAATCACCCCGTTTCATTTAAAATTGTTTCAACAGGCATGAAGACAACAACATCCCCCCATTGCCAATGGACAGTTGTCCAACCACATACAGATAATTAATAATGGGATTCCCTATTTGTCTTTTGACTCAATCACCCCCAATAATTTCTCTCTCTCTCTCTCTTCCTCCAATGCCACCACGGCACTCCTCCATTCTCAACCTCATCAACAACAACGAAGGGAAAACAGAGGACCAAAAGAAAAGTGGATCTGATCAGAAAAATACTATGAGACGAAACCCATTCAATGAACCTTCTTCTCTCACTAAGAAGCTCCTCTCTTACATCCTTTACGCTCTCCTCCCCATCGCTCTCATTCGCCTATACTTCTACCCCATTCCCATCTCACTTTCCTCATCTAATCAGATTCCCCAAAATACCCCTACTCTCACCACCACCACCGCCGCCGCCGCCTCCGTTTCTTCCCCTTCAACAGGTATTTTTATGTACTTTAGATATATCACATGTTTATACATATGTAGGTATATACTTTTTGTGGGTTTTCTGAAATTTTATCCAGATTTTGTGTATGGCCTTTTTTCGAACCATTTGACCTGATGATTGGGGTAATAGTGAGGTTATCTCGGACTTAAGCCGAACCGCACAAAAAGAATATTTTTTTCTTCTTTTGAGGGTATTTTTGGTAGCTAGATGTTTAATGTTTCCATTTTGAATTCTGCAGTTCTAGCTAGTTTTTGGGATTTTGGGAGCTATTATATAATTAGAAATGAACTGTCATGCAGAATTCAAAATCATTTCCAGATGAGATTTTTTAATTCTTAGTATGTTTTCATACAAAACCATTCTGTAAAATTTATTCTCCACATGTCTTCTTAAAATATTTTTCCAGATTCTTATAATAATTAAAATTTAATAAATTTTACAATTCAGAATTCATAAATTAAAATCACTTGCTGTTTTTTTCTTTTTGATACTCTTCCATCTTTCTTGGTTTCCCTACTAGTAAAAGTTTTTTTTTTTTTGCATTTGAGATTAATTTGATAAAATCTTTGATGGGTGGTGGTTTTTTTTGCAGAAGATGAAAGGGAAAATGCTCAAATCACCTGCGACTACTCCAATGGCAAGTGGGTCCCAGGAAAATTGGGCCCACTGTACAACGATACAAGCTGTGGCACCATTAAAGAAGGACGAAACTGCATGAGCCATGGACGCCCTGATTTGGGTTACCTATATTGGAGGTGGAGCCCCAAAAATTGCAATATTCCCAGGTTTGACCCCCAAATTTTCCTCAAATTACTGAAAAACAAGCACTTGGCCTTTGTGGGTGATTCAATGGCTAGAAATCAACTGGAGTCTCTGCTTTGTATGTTATCATCTGCTTTTTCCCCTGAATTGGTTTATAGTATTGGAGAAGATAACAAATTTCGCCGGTGGCATTTCCCTTCTCACAATGTCAACGTATCGATTTATTGGTCACCGTTTCTCGTTAAGGGTATTGAAAAAACCGAGGAAAAGAATTACAATACGCTTCACTTGGAATCTATCGATGAACGATGGGCGTCCGATTTGGATCAGATCGACATGGTTGTGTTATCGATTGGGCATTGGTTTTTACTTCCGGCCGTGTATATGTACGGTGATGAGGTACTAGGTTGCCACTTCTGCGCCGGTCTAAACTACACCGAGATCGAATTTTACGACGTGTTTGGGAAGGCGTTCAAGACCACCCTCGATACCATAATTGAACGGCGTGGAGGGGGAAAGGGCATTGATGTAATTGTGACGACATTTTCGCCCCACCATTTTGAAGGCGAGTGGGACAAGTTTGGAGCTTGTCCCAAGACTCAGCCTTTCAAGGAGGAGGAAAAGAAGCTTGAAGGGATGGACGCCGAGATGAGAAAAGCCGAGTTAAAAGAAGTGAAAGCCATCCGTGACGGTGATAAGAAACACGTGAAATTCCGATTAGAGGCTTTGGATGTGACAAAATTGGCGCTAATGAGGCCAGATGGGCACCCTGGACCATATTTGTATGCTTATCCTTTTGCCAATGGGATTGGAGAGAGGGTGCAAAACGACTGTGTGCATTGGTGCTTACCGGGGCCGATTGATACATGGAATGAGATATTGTTAGATGTGATGGTGAGATGGGCAGGGCAGCCTAGGAGTGAAGGATGAGGTTTGTTTGGGAAACCCATAAGGGCATCACAATGTCAAAATGAGGGTTTTCATTGATTTGAATCTTGAATTTTTGTTTATGAAATTTTCATATAGAAAAGGAAAGGGAATGGCTTTGCAAATTCGTCACACATTTATTTTCCCTTTACTTTTCACAACTTGTCGCAAATTTCAGAACAAATTTAAGATTCAAATATGATCTAAATTATTATTATTATTATTTTTTGAATGAGTTGAGAGGAATCAGCGGTGAGACTCGAATCCAGATATCACACATGGCAAGCTGATCCTTAACCAATTGGGTGGTGTTTATTGGTTTTGAGGAGATTCAAAAGAAGAGGTTATTGGTTTAGATTTTTTCTTGGACCTTGTTGAGGAAAGAAAATGGAGAAAGTGAAGGTAGAGAGAATTGTGGAGAGGGAGGCAAATACAAATGTGCAAAAGATGGGGGTATTGTCCATGGAAGGGGTCTACATGATATGTACAAATGAAATTAATGCTCAGGCTCGGGATATTTAAATTTTTAAGTTACATTGGTTGGTCTTGTTGCTTTTCTGAGAATCTAGAAAATGTGAAGCTTGGCATCCATAGCAAGCTGTTTGTTTGCCTTCAATTTGTGATGTCTTCATTTGCTCCTTACAAGTTCCTTGTAAAGCGAAATGCCCGGGACGTAAATGTTCGGACACAAATTCGAAATCTTTCGATATGCGTGAATCTCACATGCAGTGGTAAGACTCGTACGAATCCATTGTGTTCGGACATTGTGTCCGGACCTCTGTTCTTAGACTTGAATACATATATTACTTCAATTATTAGACACTCCTTGATGAGAAAGCCATAACATGAGATTCTTCATGCCAAAAGCTGGACCAGTACACCCGTTGTTGTTGTTTTTTGTTTTTTTTTAAATGGCCAGATGGGTGTCCGGCCCAACTTACGTATATCTCGAATATTCTCCTCTCTAATACGGTTAAAAACAGGTCATTCACGTCAGGACTATGAGATTCACAAGAAATTTCTCTCTAGCAACCTGATCCAAGAGATTGCCAAGTTTCAAACTCAAAATGTTAGGATTTACAACTCATCTCTGTTGCCACTTGACTTTAGCGACCCTTCGGGTTAGGAACACTTGACATAGTCCGTTACATGAACAAAATAAGGAAACAAGCTTCAGTATAGTACTTTGGGACCACTCTTTCTCACACCCTTCTTGTTGAATATCTTACCTATGGTTCTAATTCATTGGTTAGGTAAACAACCGATGTCTTTTCTGTTTTTTAGCATGTTTTCTTCTCCTCTTTTGTGTTATAAACAATTTCTGGTACAGCATCAAAAAAAAAAAACAAATTATGTATAAAACAATAATATGAGAGCATAAAATTTCAAAACCCACATTAAAAAATACTAATATTATAGGGCTCGACAAGGTTACATCATTTATTAATTGAGACCCGTGAAAGTTGATCGGGATACACAATTTTTTAAAAAAGCCCAACTGCACAAGTGGTCGTCCATCTCATCTTTTACCATGAGTGGTCCACTGGTATCATAATGGAGTTGCTGGGCATCCAAAGCAACTTTATCTTATGCCCCGTTTTACTAATTCAAAAAGTCAAAAGCTAATTTATTATGTTTTTTGAGACAGATCATATACTCACAATACATCACATAAAAAAACATAAAAAATCAACGTATTTTTCGAGCTGTCACATAAAAAAACTGAAAAATCAAAAAAACTAAGTTAGTGGCATACCTCCTTAAACTTATTTGTGAAGAAACACCTACAGGCTACACTGTAGTTAGTCATTAGGAGATGGGCCAAATTGGCTATGGCTGTTACAATTATGATGCCTATGAGAACTTTTTAGGTCTTGTTCTTGAATGGATTTTATGAGATAAAATCTAATTTTGATAAAATGTAGTTTTGTTTAGAGGTGTGATAAAATGACATTATTTTCCCAATGGATTAAATCTAGGGTTGATAAAGGTATTTTGTAATGAGATAAAATCTAGTGTTGATAAAATCTAATTTTGCTAAAATCCGTTGAGAATGTTAAATTTTATCAAAACTAGATTTTATGAGATAAAATCCATTCAAGAACAAGGCCTTAATCTGATTTTGACAGGGCATCAATGAGTAATTATTCTGTAGTCAGGTAGTATCGTCACATAGTACTACAAACCACTTCAGAACCATACATTTGTACGATGCCTATATATGGAGTATTTCATATTAGGGATCCAAGTGACGGGAGAGGGACCATGGGTACTTACAGTGAGGGTACCAATAGAGTATAGATCATTGTATGGGCTCGCTTTGGGGTCTCACACAAAGGATCTCAGTAGTTTATAATTTTAAAAGTTGTTTGTAATTTTAAAATAATTTTTTGAGTGGTCCTTTCATAAAAAATTTGCTCAATGAGATAACTATATATGCTTGATCTAATTTTTAAAATTTTCATTCAGAATTTAAATTGGACGGTTGAATTAATTATTTACAGTTATCCGATTAAGCTGATTTTTTTTCAAGGTCTATCGAAAATTAATTATGATGATTTTTTTGAGGTGTCTCGTAAATTAATTTTAAAATTAATGAACAACTCAAATCATTTGAGTGACCGGATGTGGACCTCACATGATGATCCGTACACGATTGGCACCCGGCTGTTACCCATAGTATTTTAGAAAAAGAGGTCTGATTTTATTTGCCATTTTACTCTGTTGAATTACCAACTCAAATTAAGTGCTACTACTAGATAACTTAGGAGCAAGTGGGTTTGAGCTGGGGCCTGGATGTTCAATATTTGAAGTGAAGCAAGTTGGTGTTCAAGTTTAGAAAATGAACCATGAAGGGAGTGAAGGCTAATTTAACTATTTAAGAGCAAAAATATGTATGTTCCAAAATATTTGTCCAGTCCGAAAAAACTAAAAAATAACACCAATTTTTCTTGAATTTTTTTTTTTTAAAAAATCAACAATTTATTTGTGAAAAACATTTGAATTTTGCCTCGAAACTACTCGTTTGAATTTTTAATTTAAATTTTGAAGGGAGAATGACTAATGTTTGAAGTTTAGAATGAGCTTTAGAAAGTAGTGTAAATGGAGTATTGTGTTGGAGTTGAAATTGGGTTGAACAAGGTAACCCTCCTAAGACCCGTGGCTAGATGATACGTTGTACCCAAAAGTGATTACGACTGAACCGGTTGACAGCCCATGTCAAATGGTGAAAGACTTAATTGATGTAGAGCATGCGGTCTGGAATGAGCAGTTGGTAAGAGCTATTTTTAATGTCCGCGATTGCGAGCAGATTCTAAGGCTACCTTTGAGTACTACGGGTCTGAGTGATGAACGAGTTTGGCGGGGATCAACAAATGGTGTGTTCTCGGTGAAGACAGCCTATGTGATTGCTAAAGAGCTGGTGCACGTAGGGCGAAGTCATCTAAACATGGACGGGCAATCCAGCGGTATTGAGGAAGATGAGGCCAAGTGGAAGCGAGTGTGGCGATGCAAAGCTCCCGAAAAAATTAAGGTATTTCTCTGGCGTGCGCTTAGTAATATTCTCCCTGTTAATCAAAATTTGGTAAGGCGGAAAGTCCCATTGGATGAAATCTGCCCGGTGTGTGGATTGATGGCTGAATCGGTATCGCATATGCTCTTCCAATGTGATCGTGCGAGTAGGGTGTGGCTGCTGTCTCCCTTCCGTTTGCGACCGGAATTATTGGCTACGGCCCAGGTGGGGGAAATGTGGAAGAATGTGGCGAATTTTGCAGATGGGGATGGTAAATGGGAACGTTTGGGCCTTTTTGCTATCGTGGGATGTCATATTTGGAAGGCACGGAATATGTGGGTTTTCCAAAGTGAGTGGTTAGAGGAGACGAAAATTATTGGTAATGCACTCAACGAGTTTTCTGAATTTTGTTTGTCTACTGCTCGGGTTCCCCGAGAACCAGAGGCGCATTCGGGTGATGTTGTTGATAATTGGACACCGCCACTAAGAGATTCGCTGAAGATTAATGTGGATGGGGCTCTTGATAAGAGGAAAGGCAAGGGAGGAGCGGGAGTTGTGGTGAGAGATGATATGGGTCAGGTGGTGCTAGTGGCGGCTTTCCCTCTGGCAAACATTTGGTCAGCAGAATTGGTGGAGGCATTGGGCTTCAGGTGTGCCTTACAAGTTACAGGAGATCGGTTGGGAGCAAATTTTGTAGTGGAAGGGGATGCACAAGGGATCATACAAATGGTACAAGGACTCAAGTGTGCTAGCTCCAATGTGGTTGTCGTCGTGCAAGATGTTATTAATTTATCTAGGTTGTTTCATTCTATGTCATTTTCTTTTGGTCGACGTAATTTGAATAAGGTGGCTCATGAAATAACCAAATATGCCCTTTCTATTGAGCTTCCTACCATCTGGAACAGAGATTTTCCGAACTGGGTGTGTAGACAAGCGTCCTTGGATATTTTGCATTTGCAGTAATCAATAAAACTTCTATCGATTGACAAAAAAAAAAAAAAAAAAAGGTAACCCTCCTAAGACACTTTTTTGACAAAAATATACTCCGTATTATTTTGATATTTTTGAAATGTAGATATCGAGTAAAAATCCCAATATTTCTACTATTAAATTTTATGTTTTGCTCGTAAAAATTATGACGAAAAGTCCCTCAAAATTATGTTATTGGTGTATGAGGGTGATTTTTTCTTGTTAAGTTGTGAATACATGTAAATTGGTCCCGCGTTAAGAATCCAGTGTCCGCCACAGCATGCAAAGCTGAAAGCCCGCGTGAAGCCCACGATGATATGGGACTTCGTTGATTTTCTTCAGTGAGAGGAAAACTCTGAATTCTGATGCCTCACTCTGCCCACTCTCACGTGGGTTATACAAAAGAGATGAAGGAAAAGAAATCATAGCAGGGACTTTGGAGGTTTTGTTTTTAACAGAAGTGGTGTTATTGGTTCTAATCCTTCACCCACTCCTCCCAAACACTCGCCACAAGTTTGTAACAATCCCGTAAAGAAGTCCCTTTGGAGGTACGTTTCTCCTTATGTGAATATATGGAACTCAGCTTCTTGCCCCAAATTTTCATTCTTTCATTGCTCATTCGACTGATGTTCTTTGTTTTGCACTGGGTTTTTATGGGTTTATCAACTATATTATCTTTGACGGAATTTTTTACATTTGGGTGAAATATTGTGCTCAGTTTTGTTTTTTGGCTTCTTCAAGTTGGGGTCTTTGGGCCTTTTGCATGGTTTAAGCGAAGGAAAACGGAAAGTGTTTCGATTTAGGATAGATATAGGAAGCGACATTGAAGAAAACCAGTGTTAGTTCTCATGGCTGTGAAAATGTTTAGGATAGATGGGGGAATTAGGAAGCCACAATGAAGAAATCCAGTGTTGGAGCAAGTCCAACTCATAGCCAGTTCACATTTGTCTCACGATTGCCATAATTTGGCATATTTTCTTGACAAAATGCAAGTCCACCAATTGTCATTTGTTAATGCCAGAAAATGTCATGCCAAATTCGGCAATTTCTCCCACTTCATCCAAACCATTACCAAAATGCCACGGGACCAGTGTAGCAACACTGCTATTCTTTTGGCCTTCTTTTACACTGCATTAGTCAAAAAATGGCTTTGGCAATGCCATTTCCGCACAAATGGGTGGACTTGCTCTTAGTTCTCATTGCTGTGAAATTGGGGGGTGATATCATACTTTCGATTGTCTCCAAAAATTGGCTCTTTAGCATCTAAGACATACATATACCGCATAGGATTATTTTCACCCGAGTCCAATCTAGTATCAGCGTTTTGGTATGTATTCTTATTTTTCTCATGATGCTAGCGCATGTAGCGTGCATAAGAGGTGATAAATTATATCAGTAATGCTTAGAACAACATATCTGGACACTAATGTGTTTGAAGCAGTCCGATGCACTTAGATCCCATGAACTATTGTGGGGCTCACGTGCATCGGATGTCTCGGAGTTGGGACACATCTCTGTCCCTAGCAATGCTGATTTGCTGCATGCTATGATGATTGGTATCTTAAGTTGATGATTGTGTAAAAAGTGAAAAGAAGAAACATGTGGAAACACTCCCCTCCTGATAAACAGTACATATTTTTCTCATTTTCTTGGGTTCTCTAACTTATTTTAAAAAAGGGTATTGCTATTGTGTGCCCGCTAGGCACAAAATAAGCACACACACAAAAAAAAAAAAACACGTACTCAAGTGCATCTTTTACACTTTTCAATACATTTACACCTAATTTTTTACACTTTTTACACATTCCAACTCACTTTTTCAACCTTAACATAAGCCCACTGGGCATATGTTAGCATTTTCCTTTTAAAAAAACACCTTAAATTGATGCCATGTACTTCTTTATTGTATCTGACAAGTTGTGTCCCATATCATTGTTACAATTTACTGCACAACTAAGCTTATAATGAAACAGTCTTATTTTACAGGGGGTTCTACACCATTCTGAATGTATGCATGGCCATTCCCAAGCCTTTTGAATTTGTATGCAGAATGAGTTGGAGTTCTTTTACACAATCCTCCATTGAGGGTCTCTCACTACTTTCAGTACGGACACATCGTGATGCCAAGTTCGCGACCATGGCTATAGACTCCATTGTGTATGTACTTCTGCTCATCTCTGGATCAATCACTTTTCGCAGTTTCTTCCTGTCGTTCAGTATATTCCTTACCTGAAACAGCACCCATTCCCATTTCATATTTATGTTCATTCTTTGTGATATTTTACATCGTATATCACTATAATGCTAGCATATGTCGAGAGAAATTGGCAATTACTTGGTATACAAGGTTTTGATCACTGAATCCTTGGTTCAGGTCCACAGCTCTCCGTCCAGTCAAAAGCTCAAGTAGAACAACTCCAAATGCGTACACATCACTTTGTAAGGTGAGTTTCCCTGTCTGTTGCAAAAGTATTCCCATTTGAACCTCAATCCCTTGTGCCATTCTTCTTTTGATAATCACTCAAAATCATGAAAAAGGAAGATTGTGCTTCTGTATATGTGAAATACACCCAACTTGGGGAAGTATGTTGTCAAGATGTGTTAAAATTGGTTTGGCATATTTTACCTGAGGTTGCCTAACTCTGTGCATTAGTTTACGTAACCGAGTTCAAACAATGCTCTAGAACATCATCGTCTTAGGGGAAAGAGTATCTTTCATCAGTAAAATACAGGATATCAGTGCCATCATATAATTTAGGTAACTATGCTTTGTCTAACAGTTTCATGTGACAGCCGCCTATGAAATCGCATCAATTACGCTCATAGTAAGAATTTTTAAGCCGGAAGGTGTTTGTCATTGCAGACCTACTTAACTAGGAATTAGACCTTGAAATGAAGGACAAATCACAAAAGCTTCGTCCTTATAGAGTAGGAATATAATTGAAGAAAATATGACAAATATGCCAAATTTTTAGGTTTGGCATCTAAAAGAATCCTCAGAGATTGAAGCCTACAGGACGAAGATACTTACCGCTGTATACTCCGGATCAAAATAGCCAAAAGTACCAAGAACTCTAGCAGTCACATAAGTTTCCTGTCCCTCCGGCATTAACTTGGCGAGACCAAAATCTGATATCTGTTAATAGTGATCGTGAAGACTTGGCAAATAGTATCTCATTAACAAAATTCCAACCTATGAAACCATACAGCAATCAAAGGTGATTCAAGTCAGTTACCTTGGCTTCAAAGTTGGTGTTTAATAGAATATTGGTGGATTTGAAGTCTCTATGGACAATAGGAATCCCAACAGCGGAACTTGAATGGAGATAAGCTAGTCCTCTTGCTGCTCCAATTGCCACTCTGAGCCTCATAGGCCATTCCATCTTCACTTCTCCAATTCCTAGAGTTTAGTTACAGCACATCAGATATAAGAGGAAATTCGACAAGCACGTGGGTGTTTAAGTCCAAAAACCAACCATTTAAATGGTCTTGCAAGTTCCCCCTCTGCATGTATTCATAAACTAGAAACCTGTGCTTCCCGTCCGCACAATAACCTATGAGGGAAACCAGATTTGGATGGTCTAATCTGCTCAAAATATCGACTTCCACGCGAAACTCGCGCTCTCCTTCGGCTGCTTTAAATGGCGGTAGCTCCATTTTCTTGATTGCAACAACCTTTGGTATCCAAAATAGAGAAGAGATTTATTAGGAGTTAGGTAAGGTACTTTTTGGTTATTTTCTTTGTTGTGAAGGAAAGAAGATAGCTCATAGGATGATTTAAGGGCTCTCCATATGGTAGTTGTGAGAAACACCATGTTTGGTGGTTGTTTCAGAATTAGTTTTCCATAAGACTTCAAAAAACTTGTTTCACTGATGGTTTTCAGAATTTCCTTTTTCTAGGAATGTTTCGGAATAGAGCTCGTTTCATTTCAAATTCCCAGAAACCATTCTGCCAACAAAGATAAATAAGATATGAAATACAGATTTATTGTTTAATAGTAGTTTCTAAAAAGTACTCAAACAGACCAGAATATCAAAACAGCAATCAAGCAGGATTGTCTGGGGAGTGTAGCAGCATAGAACATTACTTGTGAAGTTTGATGAAACTCAAACCGATGTCTACAGAACACATGACCACAAATAATTGTGAAAGTTTGAGTTTTGTAATCATGATGAAAATGCGAGTTGAAGAATACCTCTCCAGACCGCAGAGTGCCTTTGTAAACGCGGCCAAATCCTCCTTTCCCTATTAAATTTCCATCACTGAAAGAGCTCGTTGCTTCCTCCATTTCCTTGAGCGTAAAAACTGATGATCCGTGGTGTCTTTTTGAGGGCGGGTTTTGATCCTTGAGTTGCCAATACTCAGCAGATTTATTTTTCCCTGAAAAAGTAGGATGTGGGGGTGTCTTTGAACTAGAAACTGTGAACAACTTGTAAAACTAAACATATCACCCTTAATTGCTTGGTTTCCAATGGGTTTGAGACTTTATGGCTTGTTGTTTGACGGGACTAATAGTGAAAGTATATGTAGCTGCCGGATTAGCAAAGGTCCATTGGCCTCAGTCCTACCCGTTAGCTGTATGAGGGCATCCTGAGGGGTCACCACCCCCAAGGGTCAGCTACGAATGGGGGCTGAACCCAGTCAACCCCGCCGACCCGTGGGTGGCCTTGGCGAGGTTCAGCTCGGCACCAGAAGTGAAGAATGCCCGGATACGTGACTATTATGCCGCCGAACCGGTAGGTTCGTTGTGGATCGTTTTGGTACAACCGCCTCAGCAATGCATTAGGACATCCCATGGGTTGTCATCAGGGTCCCCGAGAGACCCCATCCGAACCGACGGTCCTGGGGTCACCACTCGGTAGCACCTGAATTGGTGGGTATGGGGGACTCGACTTCTACCGTCGGCTTTGATTGTTGCAGCTCGGTACGAGGCATTCCAAACCAGTTGACTAATAAGATGTACCAGGCATGGCGTCAGCCGCAGCGGCGGGTCTGCCCAAAACATTCTGATCCAACCATGTGGAGTGTCAGGCACGGACGAAGTGCGTGAGGCACACGAGGGACTTGGTGAGCGAGTCACCTCTCGCCTATAAAAGGGGCCTATAAAAGGGGGACTCACCAACCTTCCTCTGGATCGCTCTCCAGACATTCTCTACACATAAACTCTCTCTCTAAACTTTCCAGTCCACTTCTTCTTCTCCAGTCACTTACTAGACCGCTAGGCGCTAACGCGGGTGTTTAGTGTGCAAGTCATCTTCTCATGCCAACACTTAGGGTTCCAGCCCAACTTAGTCACCTCACCGCCTCTCCGTACAGAACCATAAGACCAAAGCGGTTACTCCGGTCAAGCGCCTCCCACAGTATACGTAATCCCACAAGATATGGGACTAACAGTGATGTGATTAAGAATAACACGCCCCATGATAATGTATATTTCACAATTACGGGATTACATATTACATATCCGATGTATAGTTAATGTAATCATAAGAATTTTAACCGGACACCAGGTATGTAGCCCCTTGAGAGATATAGTTCAATCAGATGCTCATATCCAGTCAAACAAAAAGACGTCAATGCAAGAAACCAAGCTATTTATAAGAACACAACAGAAAAACAAAAAAACAAGTGGACTCAGAACTTACATGGGTCTCCAAGATCCTCGGATTTGCTCCTCCTGCGCTTGTTCCACGCCGAGACCAATCCAAAAGGCATTATACTTCTTCGAATGGCGAAATTTGTCAAAGGGAGATTGGCTAGAGAAAAATTTGCCATATTGGAGAATCAAAGGGAGAAAGACATGTATAGAAACATACTTGTCCGGTAGAGATAACGTAATTTGGGCACAAATATGGAATTCCGGTTCCTGCTCAGAATAGAAACAAGAAAAATGGAAATGTCATATGCGGGAATAAACAGAGGAGAAATGAGAATGTGTTGTACAAGAAACATGTATGAGTATGAATAAAGCAATACTACAATAGTAGTATATGTTTGGAGAATACTCAACGTACTCAATGGCACCATCTTCACCTACCAGGATTTGAGAGAGAGAGAGAGAGAGAGAGAGAGATGTACTTTAAGAATAAGGGAAAAAAGAGAGAGAAGGAACACAAGGATTACTGGTTACTTGCCTTTGAATTAGCAAGTGGTGTGGTGGGGTGGGGTGTGTTTGAAAAGGAAAGACAATCTACAGTTTCTTCCTCTTATTTTTTTTTCCTTCATATTTTCAACCTTTTTTTGGAGTTCAAAAAGAAATGGCCGTTGGGGGGTCATTTTCTTCAATTTCTTCAATTTTATTTCCTTCCCCACCTTCTCTTTTTTATTGTAAAAACATTGTCCACTTGTATGAGCATTATAGTCCCAGGGACATGGGTTTGAGTAAGAGACGGATCCAGAAATTTAACACAGTGGGGGCACCTTATTAATTGTAATCGTGCAATTTTTTTCCCTAGTCAACAATTTTGCTAAATTAAGGCATGTATTATGGACCATAAAGATTATAATGTATAATTTGTATTAAAAAAAGTACAAAAAAGAAGGGAGAATTAAAATTCAGGGAAAAAAAATACTAACGGAATTGTAATTACCATTATACGTTCAGAATATATAACAAAACTACTTGGCTATTGCCCAAGGAATGTTGGTGGTCTAGTGGCAAGAGGGAAGACATTGGTTTGGAACCAGAGGTACATGGTTCAAACCTCAACATTTACTCTTAATTGATTACCTTTTAAATTTTGTAGCGTAAAAAGAAGAGTCAGGAGTCGAACTCGTGACCTCTAGAATAGAGGTAGAGTGCTTTACCACCAAAGAAAACACATAATTTGTTACCCAATCTTGACACAAATAATATATATACGAAACTTATTTCCCAAAATTAATTTTTTTTTTAATCGACGAGTGGGGGTCAGCGGGGGCACGTGCCCCGCGTGACCCCACTTGGATCCGTCCCTGGTTTGAGTGAATGAATTTATGTTCGGCCTGCTTTGTAATATAACAACGAACCACCTATGCTACCTATTGCAAAAAAACAAAAAAAAAACTATGAGCATTTTAATTTGCATATGTCTCCGATCAAAATTAAAAATAAATTGTGGCATATTTCAAATTCGATACTTATTTCCTTTCCCACCCTCTGTCTCCATAATTGCTATTGTATGACATGGCTTTCCATCCTGACCAATGATCATACATCCTCTCTCTGTTTTTTTTTTTGGCTTTGATTTGCTACTTAAATTTTAGTTTTGGTTGTCATTTATTATTATTATTATTATTATTATTATTATTATTATTATGTTTCAGTGATTCTGAGTTCTGACCATAATGATCACTATCTTTGAAATTTGATTGATCTAGCTTGCCTTCTTTTCTTTTCTTTTTTTTATAAAGAAAATTGACTGTTTTTACGTTCACAAAATATAGAGTGAAAAGGAAACAGGAAAAGTTCCTTCTAACTCGAAGGTCTTCACTATAACAACAAAGAAAAAAAGGCACTACAAAATGATAAAATGATATGGAAGTAAAGAGAAATATAACAACTTCTGTTTTGATAAACATGATCAGGAGTGTTCGGGTCAATTTACGCACACCATAACAAAAACAATTCTTCTCCCTTTTCCTCCCTCCTAGGGTTTCACTATCCTTATACAGTAGCGGGAGGGGAAGGCTATGATTCTCGTTGAGGAGTGTTCGAGTCAATTTACGCACATCATAACAAAAAAAAATTCTTCTCCCTTCTCCTCCCTCCTAGTGTTTCACTACCCTTATACAGCAGCAGGAGGGGGAAGCCCATGGTTCTCGTTCTAAATCACCTCTTCTTTGTTTTTCTTTTATCTCGTCTCTTCAGATTGATAACTTGTTTCGATTTGTGACAGTTATGTTTCTCATTTTTTCAAGGGTAGCTTGTTTCGTCTTTGGATGAATATTTAGTCTACAGATTAAGTCCTTCAAAACGATGTTGCTTCACAATGATATCTATGACACTGCTCTAACCTGCATGATGAGGTCTTTGCTTTGGCGGGGCAACTTGTGGTGGCTTATCAGATCTATACCTTGGTGAGTTCATTGTTGTGTTCGTACTTTGTTAAAGTCCATCTGTACCTTTGTGAGCTCATTGTAGCGTTCGTATTTTGATAAAATCCATCTGATCATCTTATTGTCTTTTGTCTTTAGCTAGCATTTTATCAAATTTGAGACTGTTAATTTTAGATATGAATTTTCGACATAAAGTGTATTAGGCGTAAGTTTGGGTTGGGGTGAAAGACATCGATTGCCTTGTGTTTTTCTCATTTACATTAATTAGACGATTAGTTTGGCTTTGTTCAAGATATACGTAATGAACTCCATTATGTAAGTGTTTTTGGGGCTTTGTTCAAGATAAAACTTTTTTTTTGAACGGCAAAATTTTAAAACATTAGTAGGTCTTAGTGGGTTAGAAGTTAGAACTCGTTGGCCGGTCACGGGCCTTAATCATATCATTATAAGCATACCTGCATTTACAAGCAGGTGTAGCCCATAATCGATCGATTCTTGAGACTCTGAAACCCAAATAGCAATGGATAGATTGATTGAAACCTAGAAAACTAGAAATCGTCAAACCCAGAAATCGTTAGAGATTGTGGATCTTGCAAGGAGCGATGAAGAGCATATCGTTGGAACCCATAAACCC
Organism: Gaultheria prostrata; assembly: GCA_036023075.1. NCBI lineage: Eukaryota > Viridiplantae > Streptophyta > Magnoliopsida > Ericales > Ericaceae > Gaultheria > Gaultheria prostrata. The sequence goes on along the minus strand of JAXBDA010003857.1, from coordinate 1,308 downwards.
AAGACTTTCGTTGAATGTTGCAATCAGAAACCCTAGACCTTCGCCGATCGTTGCAACCTAGAAACCCCAGACCCTTCGTCGATTGTCGCAACCCAGAAACCCAAGACCTTCGTATAAATTCCTAAAAAATTAGGCACAGAACGAGCCATAGAAAGGTAGGTGGATGAACATGATTTTGTGGGATGTCAGTGTGATCCACTTCTAAATACATTGTCTGTTTGTGCAATTTTGTGGTTGTTTTTCGTGTCCGTAGAACTATCTTCAAACAATTTCTTACAAAAGCCACCGAATCGGGCATCCACAGCCCTGAACCGGGAAGAACCAGTCACAAACAGGTTAGAACCTGTCTAAACCGAGCTTTAACAGCCTGAACCAAGCCTTTGTCACCACGAATCGGTCAAACAAGGCACGACCCGACACAATACTCCATTGAACTGGCCTCGAACTACCTTGAATTGGCCCAATTAGGCCTGAAACTTCCCCAAACCGAGATGAACCGGCAGCCTATCGAACTATTTTGGCATTCAAAAATATTGTAATATTTGCTTGGTCACGGGCCTTGATTTATGAATTTGGGTGGTGACACAGGTCACCCTGTGCACGATCTTATTCGATTATGGAAATCATAATATATAAAGCTTTGCTCGACCTTAGAACAAGCATGAATTTTTTTATTCAAAATTCAAAAAACAAAAGATAAGCCAAAGCTAACCCATATAGGATTAGGATTTAGCAGTATGTTAATAACTGTGTAAAATAAATAAAAAAATAAGCCAAAAAATATGACTAATTTTTTGCATTTAATAGAAACAAAAAAAGGTAAGCTTAACTTGGAGTATTTATCAAGGCAAAGTTAACCTAAAGTTGTATAGGATTGGGATTTGGGAGTGAAGTACTACTTGTTAATTACGTAATAGGAGTACGCGCAAACTTATACTCCTTCTGTCCCCAAATTTTGGTCTATTTTCGGAGTTCGTGCCATTTTTCTATTGGATTATATCTCGTAATTTATATTGTTTTACGTGATTTTGAAAATATTGTCTTTTAGAACTAATTGAGATCTATCAAACAAGATCCATATTGAATATAAAATTTATTGCCGATTTAAAGTTATAGGGTAAATTTCACTTACCTCCCTTGAGGTTTCTGACAACAACAGATTCATCCCCTCAGGTTTCTGAAAATTGCACTTACCTCCCCTGTCAGATTTCTCAACTAACTTCCGTTAACGGAATACGTGAATGTACGATATTGCCCTTTCATTGACCTCCCCTAAGGTTTCTAAATATAACAGATACCTCCCCTATG